>CM067535.1:4475000-4602500 GCA_034509925.1 Hirudinaria manillensis | reverse complement strand
TATTATTATTATTATTATTATTATTATTATTATTATTATTATTATTATTATTATTATTATTATTATTATTATTATTATTATTATTATTATTATTATTATTATTATTATTATTATTAATATTATTATTATTATTATTATTATTATTATTATTATTATCATTATTATTATTATTATTATTATTATTGTTATTATTATTATTATTATTATTATTATTATTATTATTATTATTATTATTATTATTCGTTTGTTTCAATCAATCTCACCAATCACCGTTGTTCTCTATAATAATCATTCTCAGACCGCTATCGTGGTCACGCATCACGTGATCTGTCACAGTCCGATGACGTCATAGGTTCTGATTTTAGCCACCGCTATCATCAGATGTAAGCCGTAAACATTTATGCTTTCTCTGCATTAATTTTAATTAATTTTTAATCATTTTAAATGTTTAATTAATTTTAAAATATTTTAAATTTTTAATTGGTCGTAATTTGAATCCCGTCCGTGAAAAACCACGCAAATTCAAGGCTTCAAATTCCTTGACCGGTTATGATAATGATCTCCAGGTCAAAGGTTAATGGCCCGTAAGGAATTGGAATGACGCGATTATAAGCTATCAAATGCATTCGCTGCTTTAAATGTCGATTTAAATTTAAATCGTCTTATTTTTAATTTATTTGTTAATCCCTTTTTTTAATTTTTATTAAAAATAGATTATTTAATGAGAATAATAAGAGTTAGTGTATTATTTAAGAATAAATCATTTTTAAGGTTTTTTAATTCCTCGCGTCCATTTAACGCGATATTTTCATTTCTAGTGAGATATTTCAATAATATTATTATAACTATTTATTTATTATTATAATTTCTGCCATTGATAAAATAGATTTATATATTAATTAAAAATAAACTTAATCAATTTTATAAATAAAGTGTTCCCTACCAAAGTTGCAAAACAACAATTTATCACATAGAGCCTAATTCTTAAGTCCAGGTCTTCCAATCAATGGAGCCCCCGGGGTCAATGAGTTCAGTCTTTGCAATGGTTGATTACAGCCTCTAATGGTACCGATAAGAATTTTAAAAAAATTTAAAAATAATAATAATAATATATCCATCGTGTTTTAGCATTTCCTTTTATAGAGTATTGTTGAGCAGTCAAACTCATTCATTTTCTCGTCTAGCATTCTGTTGTTTTTTCTTCTCTGAATTAAAATCTTCAATTTTTTCCTTTCCTTCGGGGAATTTATAATTTCCGTGTATTTATAATAACATGGTGATATTCATAATATTTTCGTTAAATTATCTCGCTTCTGGTGCTAAGAGTCTCAAAATTATCTGCTCGAAAACTGAGCAGAAAAATCTTTTATTTACAGAAATAATTGTCTTTAATTGGGAAGAGAAAGTGAAGCGAAACTAAACAATGAATTCTAATTTGAAGATCAGCGTTTCGAAGCCTACCTCAGTCCGTCAACCCTAGGAGCAAAATGCAAAGTGGCAATTTACGAACGGCCTCAAGATGTACCGGGTCATGATGTACCAGAAGTCATAACTTTTTAAGTGAATGAAAGCTCAACTAGAAAATTTAATTTGCACAGCATTTTAATTTCGCAGTGCATTTGCGGGATTGGGAAATTTGTTGCCAGCAATAATTAATTTTCGCTGATGAACACTGCACCAACGGTCCGGTGATAATTTCTTACTTCTTTTCCTAAGATATTCTTTGTTTCTAAAAATAGACGCGTGTGTTTTTCCGCTTGCATTTTCAGCCGTTTGGTAGACTTGGTTCTTGTTTTTGGAGCTAAACAGAACCAAACGCAAAAGCAAGATTTTAAGGACAGAATTGATTGGTGCTGTTGCTAAGACGAAAGAAAGGCAACACGTGCAAATGTCGTTCACGATTCACAGAACTTGTTATTAGTTTCTCTTTTTTTTTTGTAATTGCTGGAATAACCACCGTTAATGTATCATCGTTAATAGCTCTCTGCAGACTTCATAATCGCAGCCATTTAAGTCAACGGTCGTTAATTGAGCATCTGGCAGGATTCAGCGGCTGCCCAGCCAAGGGAAATTCATTTGAAAACTGACTGCAATGAAGTCTTTTGTGACATTTGTTCTTGTAATTTCGTCGTTTCATTTATTTTCGTCTGCTTTTTCCAAAGAGCTGGAGGAGTTTGAAGTCGAGCAGGTGCCAGACGATCGAACGAGTTAGAATTAAAAGATTATTGTTGACTTTTGCCAAAATTTCTCCAGATTTGTAACGAACGATTGCAAGCCAAGCTATAGAATTTATTAGATGTTGTTTATGTTTTCAATTATGCAAACCAGGATGTTCAAAAGGACAACAACTATTAAACTATTAAACATTCAATCTTTGTTTTTTCTGAAAGCAGACGACTCTTGTCCGAAGGAGTGCAGCTGCTCAAAGAACCTCACCACGATCAACTGCTCGAGGAAGAATCTCAAGACCATCCCAGAGGGCATCCCGAGGTCAGCCTTCGTGCTCTACCTGGGTCACAACAAAATCGCCATCGTCCAAAAAGATTCCTTTGCGAACCTCAAGATGCTGAGGGATCTGTACATCAACAACAATCGCATCACTCTCATCACGGGAGGTGCCTTCAGAGGCCTCGTCTCTTTAAAGCTGCTCTCGCTGACCAAAAACATGCTGACGGAGATCGGAAACGACGTCTTGCAAGACCTGGCAGGCTTGGACAAACTCTATTTGACGATGAACAACATCGGCAGAATGCCAGACTTCGCCTCCGTGCCCATGAACGGTTTGACCTACTTGACTGTTGACAACAACAAGCTCCAAGATGTAGAGCTTTGCCAGAAGAAAAGCGCCAAATTCGACAAGCTGGGAACTCTCGTCTTGTCCGACAATCTGCTCCGATCACTGAAAGCTAAGGACTTTTCGTGCGTCGGTTCGAAAGCTCTGACAAAATTAATTCTGTCGAGAAACAAAATAGAATCAATCGAAAACGACACATTTTCAAGATTTATCCAGCTACAGTCTATAAGCTTGTCATACAACGAGAACTTTTCCTGGCAGACTCTCATGAATTTCACCGCCTCGGTCGGTGATTGCACGTCGCTAAACTCCATCGATCTGAGTGGAGTCTTTGTGAAAAGAGAATTGGAACTCAATTCCACCACCTTCTCTAAGCTCGACAAATGTCCGCTCCGATACTTATCGCTTTTGAAGTCGAGGGAAATCGCCAAAGTGAAGTCGGGAACTTTCGACTACTTTCCGAAGCTGGAGACTTTGGATTTGAGCAATAGCATGATGACCGAGTTTGAGGATGACTTGAGGAATCTCAAGAAACTCAAGGATCTCCGACTTCAGCAGAACGGACTCAGGTTTTCGTCTCTTCGGATGTCGTTGCCGAGCCTAGAGAGACTGAACTTGGCAGGAAACTTCAACAAGGATCTGCTCGAAAAGAATTTTAATGGCTTCCAAAAGCTCAAGACGCTAATCCTGAAAAATTGCGGCATCGAAAAGATATTCAACGACGCTTTCAAAGGACTCTCTTACCTCGAAGAATTGGACCTGTCGAAGAATGAAATCGGAGGAAGCAACATCCCTTCAAAACTGTTTAAGTGCTGCCCCCACTTGAAGAAAATCGACATCAGCAAAAACAGGATGACTTCCATTTCCACAGAGCACACCCTATTCGAAGGATTGTATCAACTGGAAGAACTCGACATGAGCGACAACGACTGCTACAACATTTCCGAAGGTTTGTTCAAGGATCAGGGAAAACTCGAGCATCTCAATCTGGCAGACAATAAACTCGGACGGTATTTCTCCGGCGTCGGGAGAAACTCGCACCTGTTTGGCAGCCTTCGCGGCCTCAAAAAGCTGGACTTGCAAAGAAACGACCTGTCTTTCATCCCGGACGAACTCTTTTATGGTCTCGTGTCTGCCACCAAGATTAACCTTTCGTCCAACTCGCTCACTGCCGTGAAGCCTTCGTCGTACAAGAACATCAGTACTTTGGACAGCTTAGACATGTCACAAAATCATCTTTCGCAGCTCAGTGCAGAAGACGTGCTCGTCATCCCTTCGAAGACTTCTCTCGACGTCTCGTCCAATCCTTTCGACTGCTCGTGCGATCTCCGCCCTTTCATGTATTGGTTGAGGGAATTGAATAACTCTTACAGGAACAGCAAATTGGCTAAAATCAACAACTGCAGGTGCAACTCACCAGTTTCTTTGGCCCAGAAACCCTTGCTGGAGTTTGATCCAGATTCCATTATTGCATTCTGCAACTGGATTTATATCCTCGTGGGGTCTCTGCTCATTTTCTTCATTGTCGTGTTATTAACGGGACTGCTGCTATTTCGATATTGGTGGCACATTCGCTTCTATTGTTTTCGACTTCAACAAAGAAAGAAATCCAAAAGACATGATGGAGTTACTTATGGTAGCATTCCAGCAAACATGGAGACATATGCTTATGACCTTACCATTTCTTACCATGAAAGTGATCAAGAGTGGGTTTTGAGAAAGCTTATTCCAAAACTTGAACAGTGGAGAAAGGGCATTGCTAGTGACAATGTGCCTGATGATGACGACGATGACGATGATGATCCAATCGAGGGTTTTTTGTTTGCTGCTGGCCATACGTCGAAATATGGCAAGAACTTATTTTCACAAGTCTGCGATGCCATGATGAAATCAAAGAGGATAATTCATTGCGTCAGTAAAAAATATCTTGATAGTCGTAAATGCCAAGAGGAAATAAACGTGGCTATTTACAGTCGACATCAATTAGAAGTTGACACAATGGGGAATCAGGGACTTTTCTTGATAATTCTTGAACCAGAGGTTGATCTCCATCTTCCAGCTACAATTAGGCCTCTCAGAGCATCCAACAAATTTTGTGAATGGTCAGAAGATAAGATGAGACAAACATTGTTTTGGGGCGACCTTAAAAAAGCTCTTGGAATACGCAATCCTAAGCGAAATGAAGCTTGGCGAGCTGCTGAATGATCACAGATTTTAAAGGCAGTGTAGTAACTGTTCTTACTAACTCATTCACTTATTTAATCGAGTATTTGATATTACATCAATGATGGTGGAGGCGCTACGATTTTTTTTTGTTTTGACGCAATTTACGTCGTGGGCATAGACATTATAGACAGCCGACATTTTGACCATTGGGCTTCCGTTGTTTCCACAGAGACATTCACTTTAGAAATTCATAAATGTTTTATTTTTTAAAGATTTTTAATAACTATGACGAAAATCAATAAACAATAAAAAAAAATCTGGGTCAATTTAACGAACCGACCTAATTATTATGCTATATATTCTTTTGCACCGGCCGGCTCGTCCTCTCCTGCAAACTTTAACTCGCGGGACGGTTTGTGGCCTGACGTTGGGAGTTTAAGATTCTGTCTTTCAGTCGAGCGAATATTTAAAAAAAATGTCTAAGTTGCAGTACAAAGTCGGTGAGTGATTTGTTGACGACATTTGTAATTTAGGGAAAGTTCCAGCTTTTCTCGTCAGCCACGTTTTCGTATCGTTTTTGGATCGGATTGAGGCGATATTGCGTAACTCAATAAAGACAAAAGAAAGTCTTTTGAGAATTAATGACAAAAAATATATAAATGAGCTGAGACCGAACTTTATGTTCGTAGCCGACATCAACTTGGCCGACTGGGGCGAGAAGGCCATCGCCATTGCCCGTAACGAGATGCCGGGCTTGATGATGATGCAGAAAGTCTATGGTCCTAAGAAACCCCTGAAGGGTGCCCGCATAGCAGGATGTCTGCACATGACCGTACAGACTGCTGTCCTCATTGAGACTCTGGTAGAACTCGGAGCTGAGGTCAGTTGAGGATATTTTTTACTATATTTCGACATTAAAATCGTTTACAATGCTTATTCGATTTATATCTTGTTCATTGGGTTATTAAATTAAAAAGTTGTTTCTCTTGCTTTAATCGTTCAATAACAATTTGTTGGAACCACTTTCTTTTACATGAACATTTTGAACAATATTTCAAGCAACTAAACTTGTATTGATGCATTCATTGAGCTTTATTATGGCACATTGTTGTCTAATCTCTTGGAAATCTCTCGAACGCAGGTCCAGTGGTCGAGCTGCAACATCTTCTCCACCCAGGACCATGCTGCTTCTGCCATTGCCAAGAGGGGCATCCCTGTTTATGCATGGAAGGGAGAGACCGATGAAGAATACTTCTGGTGCATCGAGCAGGTACTTGGTGACCTATCTTTTCATTGGCCTTTAAAGTGCTAATTAATAAACATGTTTGTAAATTATACAATGGAAATGCTGACCATTAATATCATTATATAGCTTGAAATCTATGTTTCTGTTGTGTTAGTTAAATCAATTTTATGCTCAAGTAATCGTTAGTTAATCATTTTCTTCATCTTCTCAGACGATCTTCTTTGCTGATGGCAAACCACTCAACATGATCTTGGATGACGGTGGTGACCTCACAAACTTTGTCCACGAAAAGTACCCACAACTTTTGCCAGGTGGGAAATGGGAGACAGATGTTATTTTGCTTCCACTTTTGTTGGTTATGGCTTGTGATTATTTTAGTTTTGGTTCTGAACAAATTTTGAACTATAACTTATTATATATAACTATAACTTATTATGTATATTCTGATTTAATAAATGTTATACTATATTTTGTAAAGTCTCATAGTGGGGAGTTTTATTGGTTGATTTGAAAGCTGCCTTAATGCGTCTGGCAATGTTTTATTGAAGTAGAAACATTTTGATTAATGAATGTCGATCAAGACATTAGGCAGGTGTCAAAGCATTTGGATTTTGAGATTTTGTGACTATTGGTTTTGATATTTTCAGGTATTAAGGGTATTTCCGAGGAGACGACCACAGGTGTGCACAACCTGTACAAGATGCTTGCCAAGGGCGAGCTGAAGATTCCCGCCATCAACGTCAACGACTCCGTCACCAAGGTAACGATTTTGACGGAAATTACCAGAACTTCTAATTTGACAAGCTAATGTGTCATTCTTCTTGAATTTATTCAATGACCAATGTCGAGATATTAAAACCTCCGCCCAGATCGAACTGATTTAAAATATTTTCTTTCCTTTGCTCGCAAATGAATTTCTCCACCGACTGATCGTTGTTGCCATTAAAAATGACTCCAGAGCAAGTTCGACAACCTGTACGGATGTCGCGAGTCTCTCGTCGACGGAATCAAGAGGGCCACGGATGTCATGCTCGCCGGAAAAGTCGCCGTCGTCGCCGGATACGGAGACGTCGGAAAGGGTTGCGCCACCGCCCTCAGGGCTTTCGGTTCCAGGGTCATCGTGACGGAGATCGACCCGATCAACGCCCTCCAAGCAGCCATGGAAGGTAATTCCATTGCTTACTGATTGCCTGATTCATTCATTGTTTTGGAATTGATTTAAATGTTTAGGTTTTGTTTTTTTTTATCTGTTGTTTATTTTTAAAGTATTTATATTTTATTCACCATCGTGGTATTGATTCAAATCAGTTTGTTTTTTTTAAATTTAACATATTTGCAAGTTATTAAATTGTTTGATTAACCATTAATAATCCAAAATAACTTGGGACCTCGTTCTATTAAATGTCATTAAAGTACATTATGAGAATATTATATATTAAAATATCCACAAAATATTATATAATATAATACCTGATCTTCGACCCCAGGTTACGAGGTCGCCACGGTCGAGGAGGCCGTGAAGGAGGCCAGGATCTTCGTGACGACGACGGGCTGCAAGGACATCATCACCGGCGACCACTTCCCCCACATGTTGGACGACACGATCGTCTGCAACATCGGACACTTCGACGTCGAAGTTGACGTCAAGTGGCTCAACGAGAACTGCGTCTCCAAGGAAAACATCAAGCCGCAGGTGAGATGGCTCGGGTCACTCGGAGTGCAAAGTGGTACTGGTGCTCAAGTACTACTTAAGTACTGGTATTGAAGTACAACTTGAATACCGGTACTTGGAAACAGAGTACTGGCTACAAGCCTGCTACAAGTGTTTTTTGAATGCTCGTGATTATAAATAAGTTCCATCTTATGTCCATAAGTGATTCTAAAGCAGATTTTTCTTAAATGGGATTTTTTTTAAATTAATTAATTAACCGGTTTTGTTTATGATAAAGGTCGATAGGTACACCCTGTCCAATGGTCGCCACATCATCGTCCTGGCAGAGGGCAGACTGGTGAACCTCGGCTGTGCCATGGGACATCCGAGCTTTGTGATGAGCAACTCATTCACCAACCAAGTCTTGGCTCAGATCGAACTCTGGACCAAGGCAGACAAGTACCCTCTCGGAGTTCACTTCCTCCCCAAAAAGGTTCGGGTTTTGGTTCTCGATAGATTTCTGGACATTGTTTGATTGGGTTGATTGATTTCTATGACCTATTCGATCCCTCCATTGGCTGGTGACATGTCTGTGCGTGTGTGCGCGTGCTCGTAAGCATGCCACAAGCATTGTCAGGAAGAGGAATAATTGAAGAATGTGCTGTTGTTGTTTTTGAGGCCTTGAGTGACAAGAGGGAGTCTCATTTAAAGTTGCCAACTAGATCTCCTATATTTTGGAACCGACCATCTGTTTGGCTCATTATCGTAATAATAGATTAACATACATTATCTTTCCAGCTGGATGAGGAGGTCGCAGCCCTTCACCTCGACCATCTCGGAGTCAAGCTGACCAAACTGACCCCCGAGCAGTCTGCATACCTCGGAATTCCGGTGGAGGGTCCGTACAAGCCCGACCACTACAGGTACTAGGAAGGTGCGAGCCTCGGATCGCAGATTGGAAATTTCTACACCTATCTGTGCAATGACTTTTAATGGGGACTGATGCTAAAATGATGGGACAATTCCATTGGTTGAAATGTTGAATAATTATAATAATTTATTCATCACTTGTTTGTCGTTTCCTTATCGATATTTTGGAGCCGTCTTACTGTTTTGCATTCGGAATATGTTGGGATCTGGACTGCATATCTGGATGATTATGTGTGTGCATAAGTGTGCGTGCATGTGTTCATGTATGTGTGGAATGAGGCTGTTTATCTCAAGAGGATTTAGCTGCATGTTTGTGGTGGGGATTTGAAAAGTAGATTCATGGTGGTGCATGAATTCACTTGGCATGTTGTGGGGAAAACTCGACTTTAATTTTCACGACTCTCGGATGGTCGAGCAGGCGTTTTGATGCGTCGTGTTCCGCTTTGTTTATCGGATAGTTACGGTTAATTATGAAGTCAATGTTCATGGGATTGGTTATAGTTTATTACGGCTCTGGGAATTCCAGGTTTATTATTGATTATAATTAATTTAATAAAATGAGTTATCATAAAAAAGGTCATCAACGAGAAAAAAAACTGATTGTGAGTTATAAAAGCACCGTGAACTCCAAAAAATGAGTCGATAGGGAGGCGCGTCTTTCGTTCACCACCTGTCTCCCAGGACCGATCCACCAGTTGACCTGAAGATTAAGTTATGTAATGTTAAAGTTCAAAGGTCAGAAGTTAAGCTTTAAATAGCTTCAGGGATTTTTGCAGGTGGCTGTTTTGTTTTGTCTTTTCAGCTTTATTTCAATTAAAAGTCTAAAGTAATATTAAAGCTGTTGATCAGCATTTCAGGTTCAAGAACTCACATTGCAGGATCTCCTAGGACGACGTCTGCACGTGAATAAAGATTGAATTAATTCTAATAATTTATGAAATATAATTCTTATAATTTATGAAATATAATTATAAGAATTAAATTTAGCAACAAATTTAATTTTTGTGCGATTCTTCTAAAGTTCATGAAGTGTGATGCTACGATTTATTTTTCGGGCTAGTTTTAATAATAATAATAATAATAATAATAATTAAAAAATATATATGAGATTTAATAATTAATTAATCATTAATTATTAAATTTTACTCAAATATTACTAACACGGCCTGGCTTTAGAAATTTCTTTGAGGTTCCTGTTTGTAAAGTAGGATTTTTGTAATCATTGATATCATTGCAATCGTCGTCACTATCATCACGACTATCACTGTCATCTTGGCTGTTGACCATGGTCATCATCATTATCATCAGGCCACAGTGACCTATGACATTATCACCACCACCATCATCATCATCATCATCACCATATATTATGACGTCACTCACATCGGCCAATAGAAGCAGACGCAGCAGGTGAGGACGAGTGCGACGAAGAAGACGAGGATGGAGAAGGCGATGAGGATGAACCAAAGGAACCACTTGTCGGACCACCACTTGGTCGTGAAGTTGCTGCCCGCGAAACAGCTCTGGAAGAGTGGGAGGAGTCGTGAGGGTTATGAATATTGATTACGATTTTAAGTTTAAAAAAACAAAACATTTAAAAGAATTACATTAAAAATCAACTTGTAAATAATTTATTTATATCATCCTCCAGAAACTGATTGACAAAAACTATTCAACTCGGGGTTTTCCCAGTCACAGGAGGAAGAATAGATCGATCAACACCGAAACCAAAGATACCAAAAATGTACTAACATCATAGAGGTTCGTCAGGCCGAACTCGTTTTTAAGTATGGACTCGTTGACCTTGGCCTTGATGGCATCCAGCTCCCTGGTGACGTAATAGTCACCGCTCGAAGCCAATTTCAGCAGGGCGTAGCACATGGATGACCTGATGTTGAAGGATTTGTTCAAAGATTACCTCGGATTACATAATTAATATTTTATTAGAAATAAATATCATACACGGGAATGTTTACTTAATTAATTGATTGGTCATTTTATAACTAATTACTAAAATTAATAACTGACGCGGAGGTGTTCCTCGCTCCTCCCGAGTCGACGTAGGTGGTGACCAGACTGGGCAGTAGCTGGTAATCTGGCATCAACCATCCATTTACGGCCCTGGACGATTAATTAATTATCAATTAATTGTTTTTATTATACGATTATTAATTATTGCAATGTAATGAGTGGTCATGTTTCGATCATCATCATCATCGTCGTCAACTGTCATCGTCATCGTCATCGTCATCATCAATTTCTTTGAACGACTGCCAAATTAGGTCACCCGAGGAATTTCTCCGAGTCGTTCCTGGCAGACGACACGTTCCTGTTGAAAGTGGCTTTCAACATCTGCGACTCGCGCATCATGTAGAGCTGTGAAGATGAAAAGAATATAATGAGGACGACGACGACGACGACGATGATTACACGATAATGATGTCGGCCTGACATACCCTGAGATTGGACGTGGCGGCCAAGGTGGCATCATTCCGAGCAGAAGCTCTGATGTTGATGCTGAACCAGCCGCTATAAAAGGGTCTTAAGTCGTCCACGTTGGTGTAAACCTGACCAGAATCTGGGTCGATTCTGAACGCCTGAGCGGCCATCGACGGGACGGAGTTCCCGCCCTGGAATTCAGGACTGTCGGCGTAGTAGGTGAAGGTCGTGCCCAGGATGGCGTAAACCACGTCACGATAGCCTGGCATGTCGCAGTCTCCGGCCTGGACCTTAGCGACCGGAGAATTTATAGGAGATAGGTCCAAGACGCCTGTGGTGACGATAATGATCTTTAGCATTTCGAATGATTAAAAGGTATTTATAATATTTTAATTAATAATAATAGTAGTTAATTAATAATACAAATATTATTATTATTATTATTATTATTACTATAATATTGCTGTGGTAATCTGTCATTTTGCAGAATATGTAGGCTTACATGAGTTATAGTTTAAAAACTATTTTAACGGAAACTGATGTGTTAATTTATGATTGGTTGGCAGAGGCCACGCCTACCTCTCTGCATTAAGAATCCACTGCCGGGGCAGTAGGGATCGCTGCTGTTGAAGGTGGGGCTTCTGACGGATCGACCAATGAACTTGACTTTGACGTCAGCGACGGATCCAGGAGTGTTTTTGGCGATTTCGAAGTCCGATATGCTTGGAGCGACGAGCACCTTGATTTGTCGTAAGTATAATGATTGGTGATAATAATGTTAATACGTTAAACATACTTAGTGAGGAATATGTTAAATGTGCTTATTTCCATGATAATTAGATCGGATATAATGTAGGTTATTATCAATGTCATTTATTATTTCTTCATTAAACTAACATGCATAAATGTTGATTAACCTGGAACGTAGTGCCATCCAGTGCGTAAGCATTCAACGTGCTGTTGGCAGATATTTGACCGGTGCTGGTGTTCATTTTGAAATGATAATCAAGAATTGGGTTCAAATCTGCAGAATGTTTTCATCATTTTGAGTGCTTTTTCAAAACAATGATTTTTATGAATGAATGAATTTTGTGGAGAAAGAAAAATTAATCCGTCCGTCCCGATTCAGACGACCTCGGTAGAAAAATACCGACCTCGGAATGCGTAGAAGAAGGTCGTGCCTGGTTTGTTATAACTGCAAGGGGTGTTCACCGATATTCCGACAGAGGGCGTAAGAATTTCGCCAGGATTTGAATAATCATTGGCATAGACCACAATGGGCTTGGTTTTCTGTGGATGTAAACATTTCCTGCTATCACAAATTATCTATCAATTTATCGATTAATCAGTTGTCTAACTAATGTCATTGGTTCAGATCTGTTTATTAAATGTTAAAGGTCACGACTAGGATGACCCGGACCAGTTAATCAGGATTAATCGATGGTTAGTTGTGAAAATCATTGTGCTTAGCATGAGTTAGTTCCGCAGCAATAGTCAGATATTATTGTTCGCGATGATGTTAAATTTATAAATAAAAATATTATTGACGATAATGTCTGTAATAACCAATAATAACTATTATAATAAGTTATTCATGGCCAAGGGGATAAAGTTGGTATGATTAACATAGGTCAAACCGTAATTATTATTTTGTATAATCATTATTATTATCATTATGCAATAATAATAATAATAACAATAATTTTACTACTATTGATGATGATGATGATAGCAACAACAACAACATCAACAACAATAATAATAATAATAATAATAATAATAATAATAATAATAATAATAATAATAATAATAATAATAATAATAATAATAATAATAATAATAATAATAATAATAATAATAATAATAATAATAATAATAATAATAATAATAATATTATTATTATTATTATTTCCGGGTGCGAGTGGTCGTGCGGCTGTTTTTCGCGAATTCTCGATAATTTTACGGTTTTTGCGGCAGTTTTGCTTTTTTTCTGACCATTTCGTGTCCCCTACATTCCGTTTAGGATTGTGAGACCATTCTCAAGTTCAAAGGGGAAAAACTGAAGTTGAACAACGTAAATTTATCTGTCGACGTCTTGCATTGTTCTGGACTCCACAACTTCAGGAAAACAGAAGAGAAAGAAGTCATTTTAAGCTTGTTTGCTTCCGAGAACGTCTGCTAGTCGATGTTTTTGTGAATTTTTGGATTTAATTCAACTTGAAGAATCGTCGGAAAGAACAAGAAGTAAACAATGCAAACCCGCGCGCGCACCTTGTTGGCTCTCACAAAGGTGAAAGACTGTTCTGGCCCTTCTGAGACTCCAGTGACTGTACAGCCAAAGTGCGAATATTGTGATGCGGAATTCAAAACATCAAAAGGAGCAAAGATTCACGAAAGTCGCGTCCATCCAGTTCAGTGTCACGCAAAAAGGTCAGGAAAAAGCTACGGAAAATGTAGATGGGATAAAGAGGAATCCCATGTGATGGCAATGTTGGAGATAGAACTGAAGCAACAAGGAGTTAGATTCATCAACATTGAACTCCACAAACATTTCCCTCACCGAACTTTGGCCTCCATTCGAGGACATAGAAGACAGACAGAATACAGAACTATTCTCCAACAATGCATCAGTAAAACCAGGTCCTCAGAAAATTTTCAGACGTCATTAGCCGAGAGTCCAACTGAGCTGACTGCGAGTAGAAATTCTGTTTGCGAAGAATCATATGAGGACGTTCACTCGGGACATTCAAAAGAACTATGGAGGAATATGTCGAGAGCTGAAGCTGGACTTAATGACCAGGAAAGGAAAAGAATCAATATCGCCCTCTCCAGACACTTCCCGGATGTGAGTGTTAGGCGCATAAAGAGAATCAGAAACAAGCCTGGTTACAAGAGCCTTCTAAGCAATGCCTTTCAGGATTCTGTGGCCTTGAGACAGACTGAAAACCAGATTTTAGGAATGCCGCCTACGAATGAGGAAGAAGAGAATATAGTCAGCAACTCAATTGCAATAGACAATCAGTTAAAGTTGAAGCAATTTGTGATTGAAAGATACCAAATGATCCATCTAGATGGTGAAGAGTTCTCCAACCTCATAAACGAGAAGCTCCCGAGAACAGAGAAAATCTCACTGATTAATAAGGAATATGAAAAGTGGATCTCAACTCAAATTCCACAGAAGTTCAATAGCAGTGAGCCCAAACAACCTGCCGATCGTGCTGAAAGTGTACACAGAAACAACAATCACGTCCAAAGCAAATCAGAAAACAAATGCAGAACTTTCCGGAAAACAAAAATCAGGGTGTCAAAAAAGGAACAGAAAAAGTTAGAACGACAGAAGTGCTATGCTAGTCTGCAAAAACTTTTCCGAAAAAGTCCAACATCGGCAGCGCACTCGGTTTTGAAAGAAGAATATGAAGCCCAGACAGGCGCTTTCCCTGCGGGGTTGGCGGATTATTGGAGCGAGATCTTTGGGGAGACATCGGTGGAGGATGACAGGCCTCTGGTGGCGATCAGAGACATCGCAACAGAAATGCAAGATCCGATCACCAAATGGGATGTAGAGATTGCATTCCGGGGACTAAAGGACAGCAGCCCTGGACAGGATGGCACTCGAAAAAGGCATCTTGCAAAACTCAGCTATGACGATCTCGCTGTTCACATGTCTCTCTGGTTGCTAACAGGAGTACCTCCCGCATCATTCAAATCGGGAATCGTCACATTCATTCCGAAGAATAAAGAGGCCTCGACTCCGAGCGATTATCGACCTATCACTGTAGGTCCGATTATGGCGCGTCTCTTCCATCGCATCCTTGGAGGTAGAATGTTGGGGAATTGGCCCCTCTCATCGAGACAAAAAGCTTTCTGTCCGGGGGATGGCATTGCACAAAATCTCTTTCTCATCAAATCAATAATTCAAAAAAAGAAAGAACAGATCCAAAAACTTAACCTGACATTTGTCGACGTCACCAAAGCTTTCGACTCAGTATCCCATAACTCTATCCTCAGGGCTGCTGCCAGACTCGGCACTCCACCTCTCCTCTTAAACTACCTGGCGGAGCTGTACGAAGAAAGTGAGGTTCACTTTAAAGCAGAGGGAGTACTTAGTAGAGGGGTACAGGTGAAAAGAGGAGTTCGTCAAGGAGACCCGATGTCCCCCCACTTATTCAATGCGGTCATGGATATGATAACCAGCGAACTGGACCAATCAATTGGTGTCACGGCCGGCAGAAATTCAGCGATCAGATGCAATTATATTGCATTCGCTGATGATCTGGTAATGATGTCAACAACTGACATCGGAATGAAGAAGTTGATGGAGCAACTTGAAACTGCAATGGGCAGCGCAGGACTTAAAATCAATCCAAACAAGTGCGCCACACTCCGAACCGAAACTCATTGCAAGGAAAAACGCTGGATAGTCAATCCTACACCCTACATTAAATTTCAATCACAGGATATCAAAGCAATAGACGTCTCACAGACCTACAAATACCTGGGGATACAGATTGGAGTTCGAAAGCAGCCAGTGTCGATCGGTTATGAAATTCAAAAGTCTCTCAACTCCATTTCAAAAGCACCAATTAAGCCTTGCCAACGCCTATATATCCTAAAAGTCCATCTGATACCAAGCCTCGTTCACAAACTTACCTTTGGCGAGGTCAACCTCGGTTCTCTAAGTTCCTCAGATACCGCGATTAGGAAAGCAACAAGGCATTGGCTTCATCTTTCAAAGGATGTCCCAAAGCCATTTTACCATGCTCCCGTCAAATCCGGTGGTCTGGGAATTCTCCCACTTAAACAATGGGTTCCCCGGCTCAGAATAAATAGATTGACAGAGATCTTCTCTGAGACAGGTAGTCGTAAAGATGAATTCCTGTTGGATGTTCTTAGGAACAACACCCTGATCATGAGAGAATTCCGGAAATTTGGAACGTCGGAGGCAAAACAATCAAAACCAGATTGGAAAGTGGCGGCATCAGAGAGCCTATACAAAACAGTGGACGGTTATGGATTAAGATCATTCACCAGAGGAATTGGAATGAGTGATTGGATTTCAGCAGCGGTCCCAAGAATTCCATCTGGCCAATATATCAAATGCATAAAGGTCCGAGCGGCTGCCCTTCACTGCAGACTCCGAGCGTCGAGATGGAATCCTCTGGCTTCAAGGAGATGCGGTGAGGGCTGCAATTCTTTCGAATCGCTGGGCCACATGATCCAGAGATGCCCGAGAACTGATGGCCCAAGGCATGAAAGACACAACGCTGTCGTTAGGGAATTAGAACGGGAACTACGAAAAAGGGGTTATACTACGGTAATTGAGCCCCGTATTCCCACAGAAAAGGGACTCAAAATCCCTGATTTGTGTGCCTGGAGAGGCGACCTCTACATAGTGACTGATGTTGCCGTGACATCCGATGATTATGATTTAGACAAGTGTCATAAGAGCAAGGTTTCAAAGTATGACATTAAAGATGTTCATGATTGGATGTTGAGGAATGCCCCAGCCGGCGTCCAAAGAATGCTTCCGAAGGTTGGCGCCTGCGTTTGCAACTGGAGAGGAGTCATGAGTGAAGAATCATACAGATTCTGGAGAGAGTGTGGAGCTTCCAAGACGAGTTTAATGTACGTCGTGCTCTCGGTCCTCAGTCACAGTTACAAAATCTGGAGGGCTCACAGGTGCCCTCTTCCGAGGGCAATCGCACTTTTTCGGACTGCGAATTCTCAGTGACATCGGCAGTTGACGGTACTCGGCGCGTTCGATCGTGACTTCACCTTCCGACCGAATGTCCAGGGTGATCTCGGGCCCTAGTGCGGACACTAAACTTTGGAGAGGCCATCGAAATATTGTTGCTTGTGTTTTGTGTGTGAGGCCGAGAAAATAAAGGAAAAAAAAAAAAATAATAGTAATGATAATGATAATGATAATGATAATGATAAAAACTGTATAAACGATGATGACCAAACGAGTTAATAGCTAACACAGTCAAAAGTGGGAGGAGCTTGACTATAAGTGCCGACAGTGATTTCCTGTGGCGTGGTTGACACCCCGTCACTGAGCATTAGGTAGAACTGTCCAATCAAAATTGAGAATCAATCAGCTTATATGCATTTATTAATGTATTATATGCATGAATAATAATAATAATAATTACTATATTAATTATGAGCAAGAATGTCTTCAAGTTGAATTATCCACCAGTCTATCCATCCATCCATCCATCCATCCATCCATCCATCCTTCACTTCCAACGAGCTACAAACCGTGTAGTTTTGAGAAACAGTTCCGAGTATGGCGCCGTTGGTCCTAAGTTCTCCTGTATTGTTGTTGAAGTAGAAGTAATTTTTAGCGTTTTGGGGAAGACCAGAAGTGTCCAAGTAGAGGCTGGCCGTACGACCGGGAGCCACGGTCGTCTGGTTAACTTTCAGGATGAGGGCATTCGGGTCATTCTGGAGATTATAATTAGTTGACACAAGTTGACTTGATTGGTCGGTATAATTTCTAATCACACAAAGGTGTGGGAGGAGTTATCCGAAAGCCATTCTCGAAATACCAGTGAATCTCGTTGGCGTCTGTTGGCAGAGCGAGTGAATGATCGGACGGATGAAATAAAATACCACTCACGTAATACGTAGTGAATACGGTTTGAGAGAAGCCGTCAAACTTTGGCGGGATGTCCAGAGAATTGTTGAAGATGAGGACGTTCACCTGAGCGTAACTGGTCAGGGGAGGGGTGGAGCCAGCAACGGAGGCGGAGACATTGAGGAGGTAGGAGGGGTTAGTGCCTGTTAGACCGGCCATGTTTATCGCTCCAGTTGTTTGGTCGATGGTGAAAGCATTGGAGTCTGAATAATGAATAAAGAGGAACCCTTCGTTTGATAATGATAATGTTATTACAATTATTGGACACCTGTGAGTATTTAGGCATCTGAAGTGAATAAGTTTGCCATAATGTAGAAAAATGGTTATGATAGCATGCAATGTTTTCATAGTTTTTAGTAAAGTATTTCAAGATCATTAATGACATTAGCAATGGCAGGTAATTCATTTACTAGGCACGATCCCCGCTAGGCCATATGTGATTGGTAATTTGTTGAAAGGGGCGGGGTCATAGGCTAGAACCCAACCAATGGGACCACTGGAATTTGACAGTACGTTGAAACTGTACTTGTCGTTGCTGAAACGTGGAGCCGATCGCACGAGTATGACTTGGATGTAAACCTGAGTAAAAAAAAATAAATTACGCATAAATTATGTTCAGTGGTTGTGCTGTCGAGAAAGATGGGGCGACTTACCACTGCGTTGGATACGGAATTGTTTGGTAGTGTGGCAGTAACGAACATGGTGTAGTAGGGGAGAGTCGTGTTCATTTCGTCCAATCTCTTCTGAAGGCTAATTACACCCTGTGCGTGGTGAATTGATGGTGAACGTTTGCAAATGTGTTTTTCTTGATGAATTGTGTTTCTTTGCCTCATCCGGGTGAAATTAATGAATGAAATGACTCGAAGAGCAGGTGATTAAAAAGCACCAGTAATGCTACTTGACAAATACATATTCATTGATAAATTCCATAATTAATATTCAAATTTTCATTCTTAACCAATCGTCGCATTTCTGTAACAACGTCATTTGACCAACATTGTCAGAGATTTGGAAAATGGACATGTCGTTGTTGATCATTCCATAAATTATCCGCCCATTAACGTTCGGAGGGTTCTCGGCATAAACCTGACCTATGACCTTTCCTGGAGGGTCGTTGGAGTAAACGGAGAAGTTGTAGTTCTGCAAAGGTCATTATTCATGCAAATGAATAATAAAATGCTCAGGCATAATCCAAGTGAGCTGACATTTATTTTTTTATTCCTCCATAAAGATAAATTATTCATCAAATATGTTTATTCATCAGAAAGGGATTCACCGATTGGTTGAAGACGGGCCTGTCTCCACTCAATGGTAGGATGTTTATCACCACCGTTGCTCCTGCCTGCACAGGTTTTGGGTAAAGGACCCTAGCCAAGAGGTAGTAGGTTATGTTCTTCGTTGGCTTAGTTTGAGAATAACTTATAACTTTTGCAGTTCTCAGGATGCCTGGAAGTGGGAGGAGTATAATTAGCTAGAGTAGCTGGTACAAGCTGGTATTACATTAACATAATAACGATAATAATTATAATAATAATAACAACAACAGCACCATTACTACCAGTAATAATAGTAATAATAAGTATTTCAGGACCCTGGCAAAGTATTGGATTCTCAACACTACACATACTTAAGAAACAAATTTAATCGCAGTTCTAAAGGATACGAATCATTTCCATGGCAACCGGCCAGACTGCCAAGGCCCACCTGTGGTTTGCTCAACAGTAAAGTAATCCCCGTTCACTGATTGGTTGTAAAAGATGAAATCCGTGACCGGAGTGGACGTGGCGAAGTAGAAGGCGTTGAAGCGGAAAATTTCCGTGTTGCTGGGCAGCTGTTCATAGATTTGGATGTAGAAAAAGTCCCTGTCCGGACTGAACCTGATCACGTCTGAGTTATTGCCCTTCGGAAGAATGTAGATGGTCACGGGCACTGAAAGTACAAGAGTTTGTTGATGCTGAACATCAAGTTTTGTTTTGTTTTTCTTAAAGGAACCCTTCCTACCATTGGCTGTCAAATTTCCCGTGACGTCGGCGTCAGGGTTTGTCACTTGTGCCAACAGAGTAACGGTGACCTTCCTGGCTTGGGCGTAGACAATGTTACCTTGAACTCTGATGTCTGCAGTTGAACTGCTGACGCTGAACCAGTTCTGTTTAAAATGATAAGATTGGCTTATTAATCCATACCAATCAACATCACAAGTCACAGTGATGGCACGATCGATCGCGATCGATCACCAACGATCATGATCAATCATCATCCCCATCTATTACCAACACTATCATTAACAATCACAATCAATCATCGTCGATCACCAATGACAACTCAACATCACTGACTTGGACGTCTATGCCCACGAGTAGTGTGTCTGAATAGTTGTACGCCTTCCACGTTGTACTTATGAACGAATAGGAAATAATGGCCCTCTTATCGACTGAGGTTTCTTTGGCCGCACCAATCAGGAGACCTTGGGTGGAGCCTGGATGGAACCGAATATATATTTTTGCATAGTAATTCAATGTTGTTGTGGTTATTTTTAGTTTCTTCATCCTTAATCTCCTTAATATGTTATGTTAGTGCTTCATTTTAATTTCCAACAGACGTTGATTTCCAGGGGATGTTACGACGTAACTTATCCCTTTCCCGGTTTCTCATTAAATATTCATATCCAAGTTGAATCGAAGATCATCAATTGACAATGTCATGCATGTACTCTTTGGTTGCTTCAAAAGGTTAATAATTAATGAATAAATTAATACTAATCAACCTTCGGTGACGTAGAACGTGTACTCATTCAACTGGAATATGGGCGGCCTCGAGACAGAATCTACGACGGTGATGTAGACCATGGTCGTGCCCGTCAAGGGCGGTTGGCCCCCGTCTACCGCTATGACCTGAGATGGTTCAAAAGAGTACAAATCATTCGTTTGTGGGTTACGGCACTAGCCATGACAATTACTAAATCCACCCTTCACTGCCATCACCACCATCATCATCGTCATTGTCATCGTCTTCAAGACCACCGCCAATCATCGTCGTCATCTTCATAATTACAATCACCGTAATGTTGTAGGTGGTGTCGGGTACGAGCCGCGGGTTCTTGGACACGGTCAGGAGGCCGCTGAAAGGTCCGATCTCGAAGTTGTCGCGTCCTCCGCTCTGGATGTAGTACGTGATGGCCGCGTTCGGGCCCACGTCGTCGTCGGTAGCGTTCAGGGGGAACAGAAGCGTTGCTATGGTGATATGGGGAGGCTTTGATGATGATGATTAATTAAAAAGATGATAAATAATGTGATGGGTTGTGACAATAGATAGTTAGCAAAAAGAATAAAAGATCTATAGTCAGAAAGTGCTGGGATTTGAACCCGCAAGGCACTAATACAGTATGAGGGTATATAAGGGCATGTATGGCTTACAATGTCACGTAAGGGTTCTGTTGAACTCACAAGGTGGTATGTTGTCCCTGATCGTTTTCTTGTAGGTTTGATTGACAGGTAGGAAGTATGGAGCGTGATTGTTGGAGTCCTGGATAAATTATGTTAATTCCTCCATTAAATTAATTAATTTGAGTTCAGAAATGTCCAACGGAATTTACCAGAACGTAGATTCTGCAGGGGACGGACCTGACAGGAATCTCAGGATATCCAACCACAGAGGCTTCTACGGATATGTCGAAGCTGGTCGAATTTTTATCGAAGAGTTAATATAATATATTATAATCACCTAAATGAATAATCGTCTCTTTCGAGTCATCATCTGACGAATGGATTATAACTAAATTATGACGTATTCAATTTTCTATTCGACCATTCCACTCACTATCCCTGCTTGTTTGGCGTGTCCATATAGTCCACGCCTCTTGACATGGTCAGGGAACCGGTGTTTGGATCGACCTTGAAGATGCTCGCGATCTCCGGACTGAGATTTGCCGACAGTTGATACATCATGACCCGATCGTGCCTCATTGGCTCCAGGTTTGCCTTTGAATATTCATTAGTTCATTCCATCAGACTAATTAGCCTCTAGCTTAAACGAGGTTCGTGTTTTTACGAGGAGCAACAAATTCCTTTAGGAGACTATCACAATCAACATCATCATCATCATCGTCGTCATCATCAGCTCCTCTCACCGTTATCGTGATTGGTGGAAAAAGGTCGGTCTTAAGTTCCGTGACGTTGGCTAAATAGGAGGATTGAGCGAACTGGGGTCCAAGTCTCTGGGAGTCCATGACGTTGATGAGGATGGACATGGTGGCCGAGAGACCCCCACCGTCCGTTGCTATGACGTTGAACGTGAAACTGGACCTGGTCGAGTAGTTGAGTCTGCTTCTGAGAGTCAGTACGCCCGTGCGACTGTCGATGGTGAAGCTGAAGCAAATGACGAAAGAAAGGGATGATTGTAGACTGTTTTATTGAATAATTTAAATGAATATTCATTAATATTTATGAATATTTATGATTCCATTTGTTTTTTGTGAACTTCTCTTCCTTTTTTTAAATTTCTTATGAAGAGTCAGGAATAATAAATAGCATGAAGTATGTACGACATAAATTATGATAATGCAATTTACTAATTGCTTGCGGTGGGGTCACCGCCCAGGCTGTATGTGAGAACGCCGTTGGGGCCCTGGTCGTCGTCTTGTGCCTGTGGCAAATGGAAAACGTTTTTAAATGACCCGACCTAAATTCTGACCTTTGTACTTTGAATTCACTGTTAGCCCTGCTAAGCGAACAATACTTAAACCCAACTTTCTGCCAATGTTAGAATACTTCGGACTCGTTTAAAAATAGAAACACAATCGAGGCCGAAGACAAGAACAACAACAACAACAACGATTTAAAAATAAACCTGCACTGCAAGAAACGCACCCTGATGTAATTGCTGATGACCGAGCCGACGGGGGTGTTGTCAGGCACCACGATGGGGTTGAGGATGTTCGGGAAGTAGGGAGGGTGGTTGATGGTGCTCGTCACCTGGATTGCCACTGTGGCCGTGGAGAATCTTCTCTCCACCGTTCTGGTCTCTCTGGCTGTCAACTACATTTAAATATGTTTGTAAAGTTTAAAAAAAAAATTATTGTGTTCTTAGTTGGCCAATTAATAGTAAATTTACAATGTAAATGTATGTTCAATAAAATAAATATTCCAAAACAAAGCAAATGAACGATATTAACAGCATATTTTAAGTATAATAATAATGATGATAATGCTGATGATGGTGCTGATGATGATGGTGATGACGACGACAATGACAATGATGATGACAAAAATATCTTGGCACACAATATAAGCAGTTGAATTATTCCAAACACATTGTCATAGGACTCGTGTCTCCTACCGTCAACATATAACTTCGTGGCAATTGGTTCGAGATGCGAAGATATTCGGGTCTGTTGACAATGATGGCCACGGCAGCGTTACCCTGACCAGAGGTCGGAACGAGGCCAAATATGCCGGGTACGGGCGAAGGATTGCTCTCAACGCTCAGCTCAAAGTAGGAATTGTTGCCCTGAAAGAAAAACAAAACTGAAAATAAATAAAATATATAAAAATAAACCAAACAAGCAAAATTCAATGAAATCATTCCACTTTTAAAATCGTCATTATATTACATCTTCTCCCTCAAACCAGAATCCACCCATCCCAATTCAACCGAGAACTCAAATCCCGGTCCAAAAAAAACCAACCAGATCGTTGTCGTAGACGATGATGGAGAGTCCGCCGATGGTGGCACCGTTCGTGAGGCCCTCCGGCACGAAGGCCGCATAACTGGCTTGGTTGAAGGTGGGGGTGTTGTCGTTGACATCCCTGATGTTGACTGTGACGGGTACGGAGGAAAACACGCCATTTGTTTGTCCGTTGACCAACTGTTTGGCCTGTTAGGGAAAGAATCGAATAGTGTCAAAAAGTTATGCATTAAGAATGTGACCCATTTAACAAAGCTTTGATCGGACGAGATGTGATCAACCAGTGATGTGTGCTATACCCTGGCTAAAAGAATTAAAAATTTACATAGAAGCTGAAAGTATATCTGGTATCCATGTTGTTGTTCATGAGGCTGATGTTGCCAAGAACCAGGATTGGAACACTGTACAGTCCGTCGGCACTGACCTGAGGCTGTCCCACTCCGAACCAGTTTCTGAGATCTGTTTTTCAACAAAATATTATTATTATTCATAATATAATAATTACATCTATATAGATAATTATAGATATATTATTATTATTCATAATAATAATTATTATATACAATAATAAGCATCCTAAGAAAGGGGTGGAGTCAATCACTTAAATTAATATTTAAACGCGATGCCAATCAACCGACCATCTAGTATTTCGAAACTGAGAATGTTTCCTGCTGCTACCGGTCGTCCGTCACGAACTCTCACGGTCTGCACGACGGTTCTCTGTGAGTTTGAAAAACTATTGATATTTATTTAACCACTAAATAATTCTTATTTTTCTTAATAATTATAATAAATAATAATAATAATAATAATAATAATAAAACTTGAAAATCCACAGTAATTGAAATATTTCTTCCAATGTAAAACGATCAAAACCCTTCTTAATAATTTGCCCAATGCTATGTCTTGCATCTCAAATAAGCCACGCCCCATTTCCCCAATAGGCTCCTCCTCTTTTTCCACTTACCTGTGGTACAAACTCATCGATGCTGATGATAATCGGCGTATCGCTGAAAACTGGTCTCGAATCCACGAGACTTTCTACGGTCATCAGGAGTGAAGCCGACGAAGTCAGACCTCCCCCGTCCTAAAAAGGAGGCGGAGTTATTGTAACAGTTTAACTAATGCTGAATAATGTTTATGAATAATGTTAATCATCATTATTAGTAATTTGTTAAATCAGCTAAGGCATAGGATTATAATATTATAAATTATTATATAATAATAATAATAAAGGATATAGTTTATAAAAACATTGTCTCATACATCAATCAGATCGCTCACCACTGCTTTGAGTGACAGATTATAAGACTGCCTACTGGGGTTGAGAGATTTGGTCAAATTCACGTTGACACGATAGGTGCCGCTCTGCACTGGAATGGCGCTCACAGAAAAGTAGTCACACGTTTCGCTGGCCTGGTGGATTTGAAAATAATTTCGTATTATCCGATCAGTCCATTTATATTTACTGATCATCTGAATTTGTTAATTGCTTGTTTATATTGCTTTCTGCGATCATGACACGATTGGATGCAGAACAAATAGGGCCGAGGCTACACGACCCAGTTGAAGGTCAGCCATTGGTCCACACAAATCTGGATAGTCCATGCCCAACATCTGCTTACGTTAGCGTTTGCTGTTCCATCGCAGCTGACAGTGACACTTCCGTTGGTACCTTCGTCAGAATCAGTTACAAAGATGGAGTTGTAGATGATTGTACCAATGGATGGATTCGCCTGTGAATTAATGCATTCGTGAATTGCTGAATGATCCAATTGGTTGACGACATAATTAACATTTTTAAAAGAGGTAGGTCAAGACAGCCTACGTTGGACAGGGACACCCTATAGGACGGAGCATCGAACATTGGGGCGTGGTTTATAGGAAGGACAACCACTGTGAATGTCCTCGCGTCTTCCTAAAAATATTATTTAAAAGTAACGTATAAATAAAAAAAAAACGCCTATGAATTCATTATCATATTGATGATGATTATGATGATGATGATGACGGTGATGATGACGACGACAATAATGATGATGATACAGGCAATATTGGCTAACCGCCTGGCTGAGGACTTTGGCTACGAAGGTGACTTGAAATGATCTCAGTGTTTTCTGTAGACGAAAGGTCACATTCGTGAGACAGCATTCATTCATTCGTTCGTCTGTCCATCCGTCCATCCATCCATCCATCCATCCATCCATCCATCCATTTACTCACGTAGACAAGTTGTTTCTTGAGACTGACTGTCCCATTGGGGAGAACATCAAAGTACTCGGAGGTCGTTGAGTACACAACTGTTTCTGAACTGTCGTATTTCAGGGAGCCGATGACGGTACCTGTTTTGGAAGGCATTTGGGTGGGTTGAAATCGGGTGGACTGCTTGGATTACTTCTATTGGTGGGAGTAGTGATGATGATGATGATGATGATGATGATGATGATGATGATGATGATGATGATGATGACGATGACGATGACGATGACGATGATGATGATTAAATGGGAGATTATCTTTAAGTTAAAATGGAGAATAATTAATCATACCGCAATTAATAACATATTATAATTATTTATTTATTATTTTAAATGAACAAAAGAAGTTATCCAATCTTTGCTTTCATCATTGTAAAGTCTCCATCGTTATCATAACCCCTACAACCACCAGCATCATCGTTATCATAACCACCACAACCACCAGCAACATCACTTCCACAACCTTAACTAACCAACGGCAATGCCTTCCGATATTCCGATATTTCCGAGCAACCCAGATAAATCGTTCACCCACACGCCATTGGCTGTCCACAGACCAATGAGAAGCGTTAGAATTAGGACGCCCTTCATAATTCCAGCCTCTGTGAGATTACGATGAAGATTGAAAATGATGACGACGACGATATTCCCAAGACATAATAAATGCCAATTATTCAGATCTATATTTAGAGACCTTTTTCTGATTGGCTAGAGGTCGATTTCTTGGTTGATCTAGTTATTGATTGGCTTTGAAGTCAGGAAAAGAGGATTGTTATTATCGGATGTTGAATACCAACGTGTTTCAAAATGATCTTTCAGGGCACAGCCACGTTGACCTTTGTCTGGATCTGGGTTTCTGGAGGGTGAATTGTGAGCTTAAAGTAATTCGTTAAGCACCGTTTACGTGGCGAATGCTGATTGGTCGGTAATTGGAATTAAACAAACCAATGTTTACTTTTATCAATTATTTCAATCCGAGATTTGATGACAATTAAGCTTATTTTGTTGATATTAATCACTTTCCAAAATCTGGATTTAAATAAACTTCTAATTAAATAATCAATTCGATGTAATAATGCAATAACGTTCTAATAATCTCAGAAGGATTCGAACACGAGACCTTCAAACCAACCATACACCATAAAAATCCATTACTCACCACGAAACCGAAGATGGTGATGATATTATTACTGCGTGTTATCGCAGCGCTCTTATCAATTGTCTTAATTATTTACATCACTTTGTTACGAATTACCTTACAAATTATCATAAAATATTTTTTTATATTCTTAATACATTTCTCTTCAAATATTTCTGAATGGTTTACTTGGAGACAAATTTCAACTTAAAATTTCTTGATTTCTCGTGTTTACATCATGTGGTTGTAGACGCATCCCGTGTATGCAAAACAATGTCATTTCAAAACAAAATGCAAAAACATTGAAACTACGGATAGCATACGTGATGTTCCCAAACAATTTTTAATCCAATTAAGCATTCATTTTCAACGAAATCCAGAAAAATTAGGAAAATCCTTACCTCGCTCTGAAGAATTTAAATTCCAAATTTCAGCTCTCAAATTCCTAAATCCGAGGCTGTGATTGAACAATCCTACGCAATTCTCAAACATTTCTTTACAACGAAACAAAACACGGCTTTCAGTTCACAGCAGACAATCGCTACCTTTTCACGGTCCTTTCAAAGACTGCGCTCAGTCTCTCTTCGGCGCAGACATTCAATCGACCCAACGGTCACGGGTTCGAACCCAGCCAATGACAGACAATGGCGAGCTTGGAGAAACTATGCAGCCGAGTACCAACGTTTTTCAACGTTGAATAACATACATTCATCCGACGACTCATTCATGTCGCCTCTGTCCCACATGTTTTTCTTCTGGTGAACGCACACAACAACAACAGTACAACAACAGCTCACAACAACAGTACAACAACAGTATAAAACAGTACACGACAACTACAACAACCGAAACGATTCTAGTTAACAGAGGCACTAGATTTATCTCTCACCATGTCTCAACGTATCCAGCCACCATCGGTAGCAAAGCTACAGTATCTGGCAATTTTTTTTAACAAAAGATGACTTAATTATGATGATGATATTGATTATGAGTTTCTATGACAACGACTCGACTCCTCCACGATGCCTTCTAAGTCATCATCGTCGTCGTCGTCGTCGTCATCTTATATAACCTAATCAGTCAGCCGTGAAAGTCGAAAACGGTTTTGTAATAATAAACTCACGAGACAAAAATAACCCCCTACTTCATATGCAAATGAGGTCATTAGCATAAATCAATAAGTAACCTGTCCTCTCACCTGCGCCTTTTCGCAGGTGTAAACATAAGATGCAAAATAATTGTGTTATTATTATTATTATTATTATAAGTATTGTTAATAAAGTTATTAAATTTTATATTTATTAATAAAAAACCTATTTTTCAACGATTTTCAATAGAAAAAGACCCATAACAATAAAAAAAAATGTCCTTTTTAAAATTCTATTTTAAAGCAATAAACATACATAATGTATATAAACATATACCTTCTTATAACCTGCTCCTTTCAATTCTATGAGTCTTTAAGGAAGTCAAAGTTCATGGAATGTTAATAAAACCCAGGGATGCACTGAATGATCGAATGATGCGCTTTATACCCTTGCAAAGATCCCAGCTCGTGAAGTTTTTAGTTGCAGCGACGAAAAGATAGGCTGAAAACAATTACAACAGCAACATAAGGAGCCATGTTTGGACTGACAACAAAGAATTCATACCTCCAGTGCACACCGTCTCTGTATTCTTTCCAGCTCTGACAAAACATAGCCAGCTGGGCACCAACCGAGAAACGCAAAGGACGGAAACGTCAAAACGAAAATTAAAAAGCTTATTCCCCATTATGCCATCCAATGTCCTTTCCTAAAAACCCTCACGAATTCGAAGACTTATTTGGCCTGACTAAAGAGCAGCTAGTACGGACTGTTGACCATCTTGAAGAGAAATGCATCGTCTGTGGCAGCGCTACGGAACCGCCCGACGTCCGTCACTCGTTTGACGTTCTCTCGTCGCTAGAAGCAAGTTGTATTGACAAAATATCGGTTAAATTGTATAAATAATACGTCAGTTATCCAAGTTAACCAATATTACCAACAACCACTTATAACCACTACTGTTATTATTATTGGTAATATGATGGACATATATATATATATCTAATTATACATCTAATAGATATAGTGGATAAGAATTTTACAAAATAAATGAACATTCAAATGCCAACACTGTACCCACAAAGATTTCCAACCAATCGATGCTTCTTTTGAACTCCTGCAAATCGACACAAACAAAAACAACACGTCGCGACGACTCGAACGACTATCCTGCCGTCGACCGACCGTCATCGAGACCTCGCCAGGGGTGGAAACCACGAACGATCAGAATTTAAGAGGAACGATCCTCTGTTCTCGAGTCGCACGACAGAATCGAACGCAACCCATCATTTATTTTTGATTGAAGTCTTAGGAATTATTCCTTCAAACCAGGAATGAATGTCATAATTGGGTCTTAATAATTTCAAGTCGAGTAATAATTTTATGACGACACGATAAACAGTTCCACGGAGGTACGTCGTGATTTCCCACAATTTTTGCAAACTCCAAATAAGAAAAACATTTCCACCGACAGTACACGAAAATACTTTGACACTATCGTCAGAACGTTCCAACATGATTCTAGTTGTCCCTAAAAATACTCTACATGACACTGAAGTCGATCCTCATTCAAAACATTCAAACAGAAATGTGGACGTCCACAGCTATAACCCAAAGAGCAGTTTGAAGAACTTAGTTCTCAATAGAAAACATTTATTCCAAGAGAATTCACTACGGAAGCTGAGAGGCACCGAATTAAAGGCACTTTTGTAGAATACAATTTTGGGAAAAAAAAAAAACTCGTGTCGACAATCTGCGCTCGTCCGTCTGTACATCCTCCCGTCCGCGCTCTTGCCTCCCGATCCTCAGACTTCCTTGGTGGAGAGAAGGAGAGCCACGATGAGCCCGTAGAGACCCAGGACTTCGGCGAAGATGAGGATGAGGATCATTCCGACGAACAGCTTCGGCTGCTGAGCCACGCCCCTGACTCCGGCATCTCCGACGACTCCGATGGCGAAGCCGGCAGCCAGGCCGGACAGACCGACGCTGAGACCTGCACCGAGGTGGACGAAGCTCCTGTGGAGAAGATTTTAGTTTTAGAGATCCATGAAACTCCTTTCTTCTTTGAAATGTATTTAAAATTAAATTCATAAAATATAAAATTTAAATCACCTTAAACACAAATAATAAACTAGTTATAATAGTCATAATGAACAATTCGGACTTAATGAACGTTCTGTTTAATTCAAAATAATTTAAAACTATGTCTAAGTAACATTTGAACTACAACCAAGGACAAAGCGCCACCTCTCGCAACTTAAAAACATCAACACAAAAACGAATGCCACTTACTTTCCAAGGGTGTATTCCTTGCCGATGTTGGTCGAGATGAGGGCAGCAACCACGAGGCCGTAGATACCAATGATACCGGCCATGACCACAGGGATGACGGATTTGATGACCAGGTCGGGTCTGAGAATGGCCATGCTGGCAATTCCGGTGCCGGACTTGGCAGTGCCGTAAGCAGCTCCGAGACCTTGCGAAAGATAATGACGTACGATGGTCAATGCATGTTTTTAAGATTTCCTATCATCTCTTTTACTTATTATGTTTGCTAATCCAAGTTTACAGGAGCACAAATCAAATGTGTTGATAGCCACATCATCAGATATTAACATATGACTACACGTCATACCAGAATGACGACTTTTGTTAGTATAAGACCGTTTCGCGATTTGTATTCCGAAAAACTTCATAAGTATGATTTCCGGTACTGCTTGTTTATACTATCTGCTGCTCCTATTCTAGAAGTTAAAATAGAATACTTACTGCTGAAAATTATAGCCGAGGCGGCTCCAATGGCTCCAAAGAAGTAAGCATATGCTGGGTGTGCGTCGTCGTACATGGCTTCTGAAAATAAATACAAAAATTAAATATATGCCATATTACAAAAACATCTTGCCTAATGATTTTAACACCGTAACATCTACAAACTTTTATGATAACCAGATAAGTAGAAGTTATCAAAGCTAAAACCACATCTCACCAATTTAAAACAGAACCCAATTGAGAAAAAGCGAGTTGTATAGGAACAGGAGGCAAGCAACAAAAGCCGAACTTCCAACAACTTTTATTTCCGTCAGAATATTGTTGTCACATGCCTGTTGAGCTGTTCTCGACGCCCATTTATAGTTTTATTTTAACTTTAAAATAAAATTTGAAGTGTTTTGTTGTCTAATTAAAATTATTATACTTTAAAAAAATTTTTCTCACGTTGAAAAAGACCAGGTGATTGTCAAATAATTTTACTTCCAAAATACCTTACTTAAAACTATCACTTACTTTCGCTTGTTTTTAATGCTTTTTCTTTTTCAACATGGTTATAATTTAGGTAAATGTTTTAATCTTCAGGAACAACTCTTTCCTCGTTCCATAATTCTTGAGCCTTCAAATAATGTATAGATTTGAGATATATAAGCATTAATAATATAAGATATATTATGAAAAACGGTCTGTAAATATCACAAAGAAATCAGTCATCCAATGGTAGGGTATCACAAATAAATAAAGAAAAAACTTATCGACGCTCTATTATAATAGATAATTATAAGACGTTCAATATAACAATAATATATGAAAACTCCAAAGAAATCAATTATAAAACAAACAAAATTAAACAAGTTAAACAAAAAATGCCCCTACCTTGACCAGTTGACCAGATAACCTACTTTCAGACGATGAAACACGCGTGAATCTAAGCTAAAACGTTTAAAACAAAATTATTAATGAAACAAAATAAGCAACTTCTTAAAACCAACTCAACTAATAATAATGGCACCAGATACGAATGGTCGGTCATCTTTATTACAAAATATCAAAACACGCTCCAGGCTGTCGATCTGCTAAGAATAAATAGTTACTAGAAAATTAGAAGCATTCAATGTTTATATGGGTTCATGCTAATTCTGCCACTTTTTCTGGTTGACTCCGGATTCGCCCGACCGCCATTGTTGACGGCAGCGCAGCGGTGGACGCTGTAGCAGTAGACAATGCTTGTGTGCCACGAACGAAAACGTTGTAATTGTTGCTAATAAGTTTCAGTGTTCTGGTTCAAAGTCAAATTAAGGTTTGTTCTCGTTGTTCTGATCATTTGTCTGTTGATCAAAGAATCGGCAAAATACTGACAACGAAGAAACGCTTGCACCGAATACCCGGAGATGCTCTTTGGTCCGCACTTCAAAGAAGCTCCTCTGTGTTATAATAGAGCATTATTTTGGTGCTAACCTAACGTTATCATCGCAATTAATCGTGAGAGACATACCGAAACGATATGCTGAGATAAGCAGTCGAATTACAACTTTATTAGATCACAAAATCGATTTATTACGGCTCCACAGGGCCCTACAGGTAAGCGAAATTAGTCAAGAGATTCATTTAATACAAAACTCTTCCAAGTCATTTTTAAGTTTTTAAATACCTTTTCAGTGTACAGAAAAGGTCGAAATAAAACTAAAGGGATGATATTTGTGGAAAATAACGGGACGCCTCAACAGTTTTTCACTAATCTTTGAATCTATTTACTGAAAACTCAGCAAAGAGAAACTAAGAACGTGAATAAACTGTGTTTCTCGAGACATCCTGTACTATTCATGTACTCCTCAAGCCAAATTATGTACAAAAATTACGAATTGTGAACTTTATACAACAATTCATCGGAAATGAACCAATTAAAAGATGCTTCAGACGAAGTCATTGCGACTTGGGTCGTTGTGTTAGCAGCGTTAAGTTGATCTGCAGCCATAAGCAGCCTGTTCAGGTTCAATGAAAAAGTTGTAAAATGTGGAGCGTAATGGCCTCTTGAAATATAAAAGCAATTCAGCTCCATGCAAATTAAACATTGGCAGCTTGGTGGAACTGGGGAGAAATTTTGTTGGTACAACTTGATTGAAATTGATTAAAAGAGTTTCAAACATCGTCATCACCACCATTATCATCATCATCACCACTTAAGTGACAAGTTATCAATTCGCTCGATTTATGCGTACAAATACGGATACAAATACCTGAACGAATCCCACGATACGTCGCTAACAAACAACGAATTGAAAAATGCTGATTCCAAATTCGACACAAATCATGATATTTCTTCACCAAAAAACAACCTGATTGCAATGAAAATTTCAATTTAAAGATGTTTCCCTGAATAATTTTGGTCCTAATTAATCTCTGTTCAAATCTTTTCTTAAGAATGGGGGAGGGGTTTAGAACAGGGGGAGGGGTTTGATATCTTTGGAAACGCGGTCCGAAATCACGTGAAAGTTTTTGTTAAAAAGTCACGGATGCTTCAAGTGCCGATCGAATGAGCAAACAAATCAAACAAAGGAAACTGAATTCCTACTGGTTTTTGTTTCGACGGAAGAGATGCAAAAAGGGCAGCAGACGACTATGGCTGCAATGGATTAAAAAGGTTTCTGAATTACAAAAAAGCAATAGAAAACTAAGCTTAAAAATAACAAAAGGAAGCTTCTCCCAATTATTTGGAGAAGAAAACATACAAAGACCTACAGATACAGATACAAAACATTGCTTGAAACTCACAACCAGACTTCAGTTGAAACAGCGAACGACAAAATCAAACCGAACGAAGCTGATACGAAGAGACTTAGAAATCATTCGCAGGATCGAAAGAATACTTAGGAAAGAAAGGTAATAAATACCAGTTGCTCAAAAGAGTCACAAAGAACTCATAGAAGTTAATGGCAGACGTCCTATAACAATGGTTACTACTATGATTATTATTATCATCATAATTACGTAGTTTTTAAACATTTTTTTTATAAATCCACGAAAATAATCTGGAGAGTCATTTCCAGCCTCTCTGAAATCCTTGAAAAACAAAGGCACCTCCGAAAATGCGTTGAACATCGAACGATGTTCTTCCAGAAGAGGAAGAAGAAAAGATCGAAGAATGAAAGAATTGCTCGAGAACGAGTTGCAGCCTGCCTCCGTTGCAACAACGGACGTCGACATAGCAACGAACCAATGTTAGAGGTTAATAATCATAATTTATGCAAGTTTATAATAACAACAACTTATGATAATAACAGGGGTGATCAAGGCACTAGTAGTTGCCACATGATGATGTGACTCTTGTCCGACTTGGGGAGCAGGTTGACGGCATCCGTGCCGTTATCTAGTCTCGCTTCGCCCGTCGAATCCGAAAGTCCCGCGTCGTCACGGTCCACTGCACTGGACATGTCTTCACCTGTCGGGTGGATTTGCGATTGATCAATAATAATAATATTAATGCATGCAAAATTCGATTCAAAAAGTCCTGATTTGCAAAAATAACTTCACTGATACAAATAATAAATTAAAAATACAAATAGTTTCAAAGACAGAACAATAAGAGTCCCTGCCAGATACGATCCTGAACCAACAACACCGAGTCGATACGCAACGCCAGTTAATCGTTGTTCGCAAACAATCCAAAGTCCTACCCAATCTGAAATCCGAACATCCTTCCCCTCCGCACATGATCCACAAACACTTCGCCTCGTCGGTCGTCTCCGGAGTCAGCTCGACGACGGCGGTCGAGGACCGGGACTGGGACAGGGAGAGAGAGGTGGACGAGGGCAGGGGCAACGAGTACTTCCTGTAGATGTCCACGTGCTTCTGGCCGCTCCTCGAGGTTGGCATTTTCTTTTCATTTCCTTGAACCAATGAATGTTAATTAACTTGTATTTAATTAATTATATTTAATATTTTTAATATATTTAACATTAATTAAATTAATTAATTAATGATGATAATACTGATGAGTAGAATGTTTATTAACCGTGATAAATAGTGATAATAACAATAATAATAGTGATAATAGTAATAATGTTGATGATGACGAGTTGGCCAAAGGAATGGTTGTGAAAATGGAGATAACCGCTTGAATAATAAACACAATCCATCATGGCAACGGTGAACAACGATAAGATATATTATAATTATTATTGATATTATGTATAAGGTATTATAATTATTAATATTACATATAAGATATATTATAATTATTATTAATATTATATATAAGATATATTCATATGCCTGACAGGACGGGAATTAAACAAAAATATTATTAGGATTTGAAGAATGAATTCACAGAGGATGCGACCGACCTGGCATGGCGATTATGAACTTGACGGCCTCTTTGTGTCCGTGGAAGCTGAGCTGAACCTGGCTAAGGGAGCAGTAGGGAATGAAGCTGCCAGGGTAGATCTCCTCGTTCTTCTTGTCCCCGTAGACCCTGACCACGCCCCCCGGCGTCCTGTGACCTCCGACGGAGACGGGAGTCGAGAGGCCGGCGTTGTTGCTCGTGGACGGATCTTTGCAAAGCGGACGAAAATTGATTAACTAAATGTCGTTTCAAGCATTCCTTTGATATAAAATATGCTTGAATATTACGTTCATTTGATAGAAACAGGTTATACCGAATGAATGTAATATTGTGTTAGTAGCAGTAATAATAATAATAATAATAACAATGACAATGGTCCACAGATTCTGTTCTAACCGCAAGATAGTAATTCATGCAATTAACTAATTGATTAGTTAATTTCTAGAACTTGTTAGTTTCAAAGAACTCAGCTACCAAGCGAGAGATCGCAGAACTCACATCCACATCAGCTCATGGAATTTAAACATAGCAGTAAATTATAACTTAATAAAAATAAAATATTTGCAATGACAAAGACAACGGCGACAATAGATTGAGCAGACGACTAACTCTCCATCATCCCAACACTGACGGACGTAAGCACCCCCGGTTCATAAGCTTCAAGCAAAAAAAAATATAATTGTTGGAAATATAAGGAAATATGGCTAATAATAGATACATGAAAATTGGAGCATCAATAGCATGAGATTCAAAATGCACAAAATGTCTCTCAAGTGCTTGAAAAGTTCAAACAAAGGTTAAAAACCACAATTTTCTAAATTAGAAAAAAAAATAACTACTTAAAAACATGGACCAAAATCTATCAAAACCCATCATCTAGGGTGAGTTTTGATAGGTGTGAGTGCTAGGAAGCAGGTCAAAAACGACCAACGAGATGCACAGAAATCGGGTCGGGTTGACGTACATTCGGAGATGGGGATGCTGATCACTACTCCGTTTCCTGTTCCAATCCAAAGCCTGTCCAGTGACGTCATCAGGCAGCTGATCTGGACCAATGAGAAGCCTAGCTTGCTCGAACCTGATGATATTGTAGGTAATAATTATGCAAATTACTTAATGATGTTGTGTAAATATTATTATGAATATACATTACATTTTATAAAGACTGTTCAAACAATTAAATCACTCTGTAATCATTGAGAGATTACAGGCACAAGTTGTAAGTACCTATGTAAATAAATTTGAATAATTTATGATAACAAGTTACCCAAGAACTTGCTGACGCAGGGCTCTACGTCCACGTCCTGCAGATACTGGTGCGTGTAGGCGTGGTATAACTTGAGGGAGGAGTCATTCCTAAACCCCACCCACACTCCCTCCCCCATCCAGGCCATGTGCCTCACGTGATTCTCCTTGCGAGGGTGGGCATTGAACTTATCTTCAATGGCAAAGGTCACGGGATCGATGACGAAAATGTCGTTGGCGACCGAGCACCACAGAAACTTCTTGGCTACGGCAGCGGCGCTCCGAACGGCATAAGTGGGCTGGGCCAACTCGACGATGTAATGGCTCCTGACGTTCCATTGGCCGTCGTGCGACCTCGAAAAGCAGGCCACCGTCCCGTTGGCTAGAGCGACGAAAACCTTTGGCGAATAAACGTTAGTAATTAATTATTTAGTTAAGTAATGATCGATGCAGATATTCAGTTGGCCGCTAACACGAACTACGTGCATACACAAGAACTTGTGATGAATTACAATTAGTTATTAGAAATTATAACTATATTTAGTACTATAATCGCTCGAATCAGAAGCTTCATTCATGGGCCACACGACAGACCTTGCTCCTGAGATGGCAGATGCTCATGATGGAGTCTGCCAATTTGACGACGTGCAGTCTCCTCCGACTGCTCGGGTCGGCCGAATAGACGTACAAACTGCCCGCTATGTTCCCCGTCCAAACCGTCGGCTGCAAGTTCAACGACCTCTCGACCTCCGCTTCCGAGGGGTCGACCGAGTGCTTTGAACCCTGAAGTTCCCCTGAGAGGAGAGGTTAGATACTTGAATTAATCATGTATGGCTAATAAATCACCATAACATATGTTAATTAGTAAATAATAATTTCCAAATATGCAAATTAAGTGTAACCTTAGTTAATATCGGTGATTAATAATTCATGACTTCTAGTGATAGTTATCGTGACTAATGGCAAAAAGACCAACCTTTCATTCCAAATCCAAGGTCATCGGACTCTTGCAGCTGCACGAAGGTCACGTGACCAGGGAGGGAGGACTGAGGTGTCGAAGAGGAAGACGAGGAAGTAGAGTTGCACCTGTTGGTGTAGTCATCCTCTGTGGCTCCTATGAAGGAGATAGAGAAAAAAATGAAAAAATATCATCATCATCATCATATCTGTCACCACCACTAAAACAATAATAATAATAATAATAATAATAATAATAATAATAATAAGAATTGTCATCATGATTGCATCAGGATCATCATCATTATCATCATCACAGTCATTGTCATCGCTCACCAGGCACTCCCGCGATGCAGTGCAAGTTTGGGAGGCACACGTGGAACTTCTCCAGGACCTCCCCCTCGTTGCCGGCATCGACGACGATCACGTGACTTCCTGTCCTGTCGTCCACGCAGACCCACACATGGTAGGGGTCAGGGTCGTTGCCACCACACCCCACTGGGAAGTCGTTGACCTCTTTGATCTCTTTCTCTCGATTCTATAAAAGGGGTGAAGAAGAGAATGAAAGGTTGTGATACGTTCCGATTGTTAAATTTGTATAAATATATATATATATATATATAAATAGTTAAAGTTGTAAGCAAGAGTTTATAATGAATTACAATTAATTATTAGGAATTATAACTAACCAAGATCTCCTCATTGAGTCTCTCAATTTCATCATCACCGACACGACGACCGTCGTCGCCGTTTCCGTCGATTCCCGAGGTCGCGCCCAACGGATCGCCCCGGTCGGGGTAGAAGACGCTGGTGCCGACCACTTGTCCGCCGTCCGAGGTCTTCCCGCCCTTCCAGGTGACGGCAGCCGCGCAGAGAATCTGAGAGGGCGAAATGATCTTGGGATTCAATCGCTGCCAAGTACGTTTTGGATTCAATCACGATGGTGATTATGATACTGACAGCAGTGGTTATTGTTGAATAAGATATTTAAAGAAAAAACAAGGACAATAATAATAATAATATTTATGGTTAATATTATTGAAATATATATATATATATAATTTGAATGCAAGCCAAACTCTAATCATTCTCACTGCCATTGCCATCAGCAGCACTACCACCATCATGATAATGATCATGCTCACTTTTATGTTTGGATCTTCCTCCAGTAAGGGCTTGCAAAAGACCGGCAAGGGAACCGAACTCTGCGGCGACCCCTGACCCGACCCGGCATCGGAGTTCAAAGTTCGATTGAGTTGAAACTTTGGCGGCAGGGACCAACCGCAGGCTGCCAGACGACTCTCTTCCTTCGCAGCCTGCGATTGGACTTTGGAAGGGCCGGCAGGCGTTCCCCTGGCATTTAAAGCATCCAATTGTTGATCAGTTTAAGTTGCTAATGAATATTAATTAATTGGCTCCATAGAATTCCAAGGTAAACAGAAAATGAAAGAAATTAAATTCAAGTTGCCAAACTGAGATTCATTTGCAACTTTATTACAACAACAATTATCAATCAAATTAAATAAAGATAATTATGAAATAATAATAATAAGATAAAAAAAAATAATAATAGTGATGATGATAAATAATTCTAACATGCTCCTTTCCTCAGTCCTCCTTCTCCTGTCCAGTATCGAGTTCAGACCTGCCGACCTCTGGTCCGAATTTGGAGTCAAGAAGGCTGAATGAAGCCCTGAAAAGAGAATAGTTAATTGATAATAATAATAATAGTTAACTAGTTAATAGTCCATGACACTTATAATAGTTATAATGTGACATTATAATAACAGTTATTATAATTAATCGTTCTTATTATTAAAATATTATACGGCATCACTATCATTACCTGACGTCGAGTGGTCCACGTTGGATCTACCAGAGCTGAACAGGTTGCTGAAGCTAGGCAACAGAATAAATTATGTTAATTAGGCAGACACGACAGGCAAATATTTAATTTAAAAAAAAACAAAATCAATGACATTCAAAATGCTTTGTTTATTCTCAAAGCGAGGTCATCAGCGGCTTAGGAATAATAATAATAATAATAATAATAAATAATAATAAAAAATAATTAATTATTATTTATGTAACCACATTATTCAACCCCTACATTAAAGTCATATTATAATTAATACTAATAAAGTTTAACAACAACAATTATTGTGGGGATTTTGGTTGTGGGATGTAATACAATTGATAATAATAATATGATATATGATATATATAATGATAATTTTTTAAATATATTATTCAATTTATTATTATTATTGTGTATCAATAAATTATTATCATCAGTCAATATCATGTTTAACATCACCTTGCCATTGAGGTTCAAAAACTCAAAAGACCCAAACTCACAAGTTCCAAATGGACGACTTCTTCTTTTCTCCCCCAAACTCCGGATGATCCCTGGCAGCCCTGACCATCTCCGCCCACCTGACCGCCTCCTGCAGTTCCATCAACCTCTCCTTGTACTGGTTCCGCTCCATCAGCACCCTTGCCATCTCCAGTCGGGTGAATCTCTTCCTCTGTCCCGGAGGAAGGCCATCCTGCAATCGTCACAGCCGTTGTCATCATCATCATCATCACCAAAGCTCGGGAACATATAATGATGTTATTGACTAAGTTATTGACTAACTAAAGCAAATGCTACTTATACATTGCCACTTATCATCATCGTCATCATCATCAATTATCATCATCATCATCGTCGTCCTTACATTCCCCTTATTGCAGTTTAAGTAACAGCCATCATCATCTTCCTTGCTGTCATTGCAAACCACAAGAAAAGAACCACTATATTTTTTTTTCAACCAATTTTTAATTTATTTGACTATCATCATCATGAGCATCATCATCATTATCATCATCAAAACCATCGACAACACCACTGCCTTCGTCCCTCTGCTCTCCTTGTCGGCCCTGCCAACCTCCTCTCCGTCGCCGTGGTTACTGCCGGAGTCCTTGTTCCTCTCCATGTCCAACTCCTCCCTCATCCTCCTAAACTCCTCCTCCAACTCCGTGACCCTCGTTTTCATCCGCTCCTTCGATTGCACGGCAGTGTTCAGTTCGTCCTTCAGTATTTCCTTCTCCCTGAAATGCAAATAGGATGAACCAATAGGATGCTTGCTGATGATCGTTGGCTTTCAAAGCAACCAATCAGAGTAAAGCCTTCTTCTCACCCTGTCAGCTCATCCACTTTGGCTATCAAGTCGTCTTTGACTATGTTCAGAGCATGCCTGCGAATAAAATTAATTAATTATGCTTATGAATGTTGATCGATCATAAATTATGTTAAATACTTTGTCTCCAGGAGTTCGTTATTCTCCATGATGAGGTTTTCAATCTCCTTACTGACACCTGTTGAGAATTTAAAAAAAAAACCATCTTAACCTTTCATGACCTTTGGGTAACCATATCAACGAAATCGGGTTGAAACCAAACAGCCTGAAGCGAGCGATTGATTGAAATGGAAATGTGAAATTAAATTTTCCGGCACCAACAATCGTTGTCATGGTTACGCGACGCACGAAGGGTGCATGGTTACGGCACACGTTAAAGTGAAGTTGAAAAATTAAAAACTCCAAAACAAAACAAAAAGTGAGAAAGTAAATGTTGACAGCAACACCACAAAATTTTCTAAACAAAGCGTGCAAAATGTGTCTACCAATTAGAATCATTTCTCGAATTTGGGTCACATTCCAACACCCAATCCACAGAAGGAGTGATGCCACACCTCCACATCAATGGCGGGTGCAGCACCATGTTTAAGACCAACAGCAAGCAAAGAACATGCCACGACATGAAGATTTAATAATTTAACTTTTAATCGGTTAAAACGGAAATAAGTGATTAATAAATTAACTTTTAATCGGTTAGGACATCAACAAAGAACTACACTTTGACAGCGCAAAGCAATCGAAAGGTCAGAGCAACGAAAAGCGATTCGCGTACCGTTGAAATTGTAATGGTCGGCGTCTGCTCCGAAGGAGGGATGAAAATAAACAGAACGTTGAGTGAAAGAAAAGTTGCTAACATAAAAGTGCACATTATTCTACCAGTGCAGTGTCTTAATATTATTATTGTCATTATTATTTCAATTAATTAATATTATTATTTTAATTAATTAATAATATTCTTTTAATCAATTATTATTAATTATTATTATTATTATCATTAATTGATATCAATAATTATCTCCATTTAGAAATATCTCTATTTTCAATCTACCTGAATAATCATTATCACGACCATCATCGTCATCATCATCATCATCGTCTTCTCGTCTTAGTTCTTGTTCCTCTTCGGCCCTTGACGCGTCTACGACGGATGAAGATGTCACGTGTGACTCGACTTTTCAAGACGTCATCGTTTTAATTAACGACGACACACGCTAACGTCATCGCATCGAACTTAGAGAGACATGTTAACATTAACATTGAAAGGTCACTAGAATGGTTATGAATGGACGCGCACGCAACGTTACACGATCCGAACGAGACTGAAGGGGGTGGTCCGCGTCGGCAACATATTGCTTGAAAAATTAATGTATTCATGCAGGCCATGCTAGGGTCCATGCCAGTTCATATATATCAGAGAGGCATCATCATCATCAGCAGTGGCACAATCATCATCATCACCTCCGAGAGCGAGCTCCGATCTCTCGTCGTTGTCGTCATCTTCAAAAACACCAGGCCTGGAGAATGCATCGTCAATTCATATTAATATATTTGCAAACTTAATTGCATCTTAACTTAAATATTTAATTGTTTTTGGAGGCTTTGCTGCCCTCTGGCTTTTGATAAAAAAAAGTTTGTTTCAAATTTTGTAGAGTAAAGGGAATGTCCCGATCTAATGTTGCAAATGAGGGGTCATTTCAGCAAATCAATTGCCGTATGAATATGCAAATTTATGCAACGACGCCTCCCCAATTCATAAAATTAAAACCCGAACGTTCTACGACGACTCGCGAAACTGGAAGCGGAAGTTCCAAACAACCAATCGATATGGGCACTCGGGGTCGACTCCTCCCCCTCGAAACCGACCTGATTAGCGATTCGTAGTTTCCGTCTTCCTCGCAAAATGTCAGATGTAACTTGTCCATCTCTCCTTCGAAGTCAATTTTAAACAATTTAGGAACTAAAGTATTTTAATTTAATTATCAGCTAATATAAAACTAAAATGAATTTTTGAAATATAAGGAATAATTTAATAATTAATACAGTAATTATTATCCACCAACCAATGAGACTCTTTCTTAGATGTTCGTCAATGGATATCAGCCTCTTCGGCCCAGCAGCTGATTGGTCGATTTGAAATAAAACAATGTCGACGTGAATGTTAAAATTTAAGATTTAGAATTATTTTAAATATAATTTTTAGTGGCTATTGCCATCATCATCATCATCATCACTACAGCCATGACTATAATCATTATCATCATCTGCTCACCTTCCTCAGAGTTGATGGCATTATTGATCTCAAAACCGATGCTCTTATTTACACGTTGATCATCATCATCATCTTCCTCCTCGTCATTCTTTTCCACGTCGAGAGACTTCAAAGTCGACTTGACGGGAGACGAGTGTTCGGAACTCGACTCGACGTCCGAGAACTCCGACGTGCGACCGTGCTTTGAGGAGAGGTTCGGAAACTTGAAGCTGATTGGTAGGCAGAATGTGTTAATAAGTAAACGTTATAAAAAGCGTCCTATCGCAGACGAGATTGACAGATGAGTATCGTTTTAATAATGGTATTGGTCTGGCAACAACAACCCATACATATCTGTCTAGAACTGCCTGGCTAATATAATATACATAAATTGTTATCAATACCAAAATTTGCATGAATAAGCAAAACTCATTCTTGGCATGGCTTACAAGCATTTGTCACATTTGGACATCTAATTAACATAAAATCAATTAATCTCATTACCATAAGCAGCAATGTACGGCCAAGGAGACGTTATATAATGCAATGCAACATTATGAATAATCAATTACTTTCTAGGAAGCGTCAGATCCGAAGCCAAGCTCGATTGGTCGACTATGTCCTGGGAGGCGGGGTTTCCCGAGACGAGGGTCTTCACCCTCTCCTTGAAGTCCATGTGGGCCTTTAGGAGCTACACGGATGTCGTTGTTGATTTATCAGTTAACAAATTATATCTAATTAACATAATAAATTCATTGATCATAGGCAAATAAGCTATAAAGTTGTTGAAGCAAAAGTGATGTCTGATCATATTTTCACAGTATAAAGTCAAATAGGCCATTGCCATCATCATCATCATCATCATCATCACAGTGGTGCTCACATCTGTATATCTCTCATGGAGCTTTGAGAATTCCTTCTTTGTCTCTTGCTCCTTTTCATCCATCCGAGCGACTGATGGAACGAAGAAAGGGACGAATAAATATAATTATCAACAAACATTATTAAATGTAAACAAATCATAAAAACTGTTTAAAAACTCAAAATCAATCGAAATATCAATTCAATGTTAACCTTTAACCTTTAGTTAAGAGATAAATGATAAAAAATCAAAGCACATTTTTTTTGACACAAGCAGTCAATTATTCTGAGCTGGCAATTACTCCTTGCTCGCCAACCTGGTGAAGCAACCTTCACCAAAACCCTCAAAGTCTATAACTAAAACTCAAAGGCTCAGGTAGGTCTTACCTGAACAAACATCTCGAAACATGGCTCGCACGCGCACGCACGATCGCCTACGTAATAAAGGCACGTGCAAAACACAAATCTAAAACCCAAGGTCCTGGAGTTCAAGTCCTAGGGAGACCCGCCAACAGGCGCTGGCAAACGAAGCCGTCTGCCGACGAGCAGCCCCGGTCGGCGACCCGACCCTCTTAACGACCCCTGACCTGGATGCATATAATTATAATTATAATACCTTGGTCCTGCGAGTTCTTGAGCTTTATTTCAAACATGCGAACAATCGACTCAAAGCTTTCCAGTCTTCCCTGGAGCTGCTTTCTTTCGTCTTCCATCGAGTCTTCCAGTGCCAAGTATTTCTGGGGATGACGACATTAATTATTCATGAAATGTTAACGAGGCTAATGTTAAGGTGTAAATCTGAATGTATCTCTTGAGTGCCAATTAATAAAATTACAAACCAGGTTTATTAAAATTATTGCAGTTTCAAACATGGACTGCATTGGAAAACAAGCTAACATTCAATTATTTCACTAGAGAGGCAAGTGCTTTTGATGGAAAAGAACATTTTGGCTTCAATTCAAATACTAAATTCAACTAAACACTCCATAACCAAACAAGCAAACGAACAAATAAATAAATAAATAAATAAATAAATAAATAAACAAATAAATAAATAAATATATGAATAAATAAATAAATAAATAATCAACTGAAGTCAATTTCCCTAAATCACCACCTGATCTGCAATCCTCCTCAGTTGTCTCTCCTTCTCATACTGTGCCAACAGTTGATCGTTGTCGTCCCTCAGCAGTTCTGCATCCACGTCCGCCTGCTGCTTCTCCCGGCAAGAAGATTCCAGGCCTTCCAAAATGGCCACGACTAGGGGCATCAGGTCCTTGACGACATTCTCGTCGTAGGCCTTGATCAGTCTCTCAAACTCCTTGTACACAGCGTCTGCCAGAGACTGGACGCGTTCCGACATCGAATGAGTGTCGTCGATATAGAGAGCGCCGTCTGATGACGCCGGTCTGCCGCTTCCATTCATTATTTTAAAGACTACACTTGTTGAGCGACGACTTGAAGAAATAGATGCTCTGTTCTTAACACGAGCGGAGTAAACAAATTAAAATACAGTTGCGAAACTTTAAAAAAATGTCTAAATAAAAACGTCCCAAAAACGCCAGGTGGCTGAAATAACCGCAGACGTGTTCTTAAGAAGTGGCCCCAAATGTACAGGTCGGCAGAGGTTTTTAACTTCGCTCGAAAGATTAAGTCAAACTCATGCACTCGAAAGTAGTAAAATTGCAAAAATGTAGGAATTCTTCTCAAAATTTACAAAATTGTCGTCATATGAATTTGACCGTACACAACCAAATACGCAGAGCCCACCATTTGTTGATAAACACCGCACTGCGTAGCTCGTGCCAAAAAAAGTTAAATCACTGATTTTATTTTTATCTTCATTGTTTTGTTGTGATAGATTAATTAAAATATCTTTTTGGTTGAAAATGTGTGTCTTGCTGCAACACGGCGAACTCTCAAGTATATAAAATCATGTAAAAATAAACACACGCTTAGGTACGTTATTACAGGTGGGCAGTCCCTAGGACCGCTCATTGGGCGGAGTTAACTTTCATGACAACTAAATAGGGCTTACTCCACTGGAATACCATGTAATAGAATTGTCACTCAATATTCACACCCTTGAAGTGGGGACTAAGGCGATTAATCGATTAGTTACTTTTTAACATCAATGGGAAGATCTATATCTGGTGTTGCTCGTATTTGTTCTGAAGGTGTTGCCAGTTGGTTTAGTCAAAGACAATCGTCAATAGCCCTATCAACTGAAGCATCAAGTGAAGCAACTAGAGAAGCTGTTTGGTTGAAAAGGTTGTTACAGGAATATAATAAAATGACCAACTATATCCAAACAAGACATTTTTTCATCAGAGAAAAATTCATTGAATGTGATCTTTGTGATAAAAGAGTCACATCAGAATTTCAGATTGCAGACATTTTGACAAAACCTGTGAGGCTGATCCTGCTAAAGGACAGAATGGTACTGAAATAATAATTCATGATATTTTAACAAAGTGAGAAGGTGCTGAGTTTATATGCTTAAAAACTTGTTTAATTAAAATAAAAATTGTTTTCTGAGGGATATCTGGAATGATGATGATGATCTTCAAACCCCCTTCATGAACTGCTCTTTTCATTTCTTCATATATTTTAACACTTACACCTTTTTTGGTTGAAATACATTGCCATTGGTATATATGAAATGTCTCAAAATGAGACATACTTGAAGTAAATTGATGTTATAGTTATTAGCCTCATTAAAGCTTTATGTGTGATAAGGAATAGGCTTTGAATCTGGAAATGGGTTGACTTGTTTTATAACAAGATTATCCTAGCAAATCTAATAATAAAAACCCTTAATAAGAGATAAATGTATCCTTTCTGTTTTCTTGGGTTTGGACAGATTTGGGTGGTGTGTGTTTGGCTAAATATAACTGGACTTTGATTTCTTTGGGGGGAAGTAAATTGGAGATGATGAAAAGAGAAAGTAATTTATAATATTAACAAATAATTTAAATTTTATACATCATACAAAGATCAAAAGTTGCCCCAAGAATGGAAAATTGCCCTGTAGATTACAAGCATCCACAAGAAAGAACCCAACACATCTCCTGAAAACCAATATTAATTACTTATACTTGTTATGGAAAGAATAATCAATAAATTCTTAATGTAATACCTCTTGAACTACAAACTTATTGACTGAAACCAACAAGGCTTTATTCTTACTCGCTCAACTATCAATCAAACATAATCATCAGTAGCCAAATCAAAAGCTGAAGCATCACGTGAAGCGACTAGAGAAGCTGTTTGGTTGAAAAGGTTGTTAAAGTTCATTACAGAAAGACATGTTGCTATTAGTATATATGAAATGTCTCAATTGTTGTTATAATTATCACCCTCATCATAGCTTTGTATAGGATCAGGAATAGGCTTAGAATCAACTGTCACTAACATACTCATATGCACTCATCAGTGGACAGATGCCATAAAAAACAAAATTTAGACTTCACTTGGATTTTCGTAAAGCATTTGACTCTGCCTCTCATACTAAACTAATGACCAAAATATGGCCTTAATGACAACAATAAAAGGATGGATTGGAAATTTTCCCAATTCAATATCAATGGCTTTATCTCAGAGGAAATTGCTGCCGCTCAGGGGAATGTTCTCCAAACCTATTTTTACTCTATATTTACTTTACGACATGCCTAGCATACATTCCGCCCAATAATGACAGGAATTTCACATTTTTGCAAATTTCTCAAAACTAAACAATGAAATTCATTCAAATTTGGACATTACATCACTTTATCAGACACACAAAACACCTTGTTTAAAATTTGAGCTTCCTGTGACTAATAAAACTTGTAAATTGCATAAAAATGTGTTTTTAGCTGCCCAATACTGATAGGAAGTTTTTGCATATGTGCTACAAACAATTCCTTTTTTAGTTTATTAACTATAGTTTAATGATGGGTAGAGGTAAAACTTTGTCTGAAAATGAGAAAATAATATTAATAATGATAATAATAATAATAATAATAATAATAATAATAATAATAATAATAATGTTTTTAATTTATTATATATTCAATTTATATCGACTTAAATGAACGTTTGTCAGCATTTCTAATTTTTATATTTTTCACTGTCCTTGCAAACACAAAATAACTTCTAGGAATATAAAAATTACAACAAAAATTTTATTCATTTGCATTCCAAATAATTTTTTCCAAAATAATTCTACAACACCTCGTCACTAAACGACGCTTCCATAATTATGTACGTACGGAGAACAAAAGTGAGGGAAAGAAGTCCTGCAAACAACAACAACAACAACGACCACAATAACGACAATGAAGTTGGTGATGATAACTATGAACATAATGATGATGATGATGATGATGATGATGATGATGATGATATTCGTAACTGTCGCATAACTCCATTGACAGCATTTGATTCGAAATGGCACTGGTCTCCACTAGAGAGTAGAGATTTACTTTTTCAAAGACTCTGTACAAAATTTACACCTTACAAAGGAGAAGAAGGGAGGTTCTTAATCAGTGATACAAATTCTCATCAGCCGATGCAAACAGTTCAAGGTCATCCAGGTCATCAAGGTCACCCCCCCTGCGCTCCGAAAGACACGATACGTCGAGGTACTGAGGGTTAAGAAAAAAAAAACGCCTCGTGAGCAAAATCGAAAGTGAAAGTGGAAATTCAACGAAATTTGTCAAATGCCGAGAAGAGCTGAACCGTTCTTAGATTTCTTCGATGACTTCAAAAAGTCGTTGTAATACTCGTTGTTGTTGTCTTTTATAGAGCCCAAGAGCCGAGAGGCGGGGCCGGGGTCATCCTCGAACACCTCATTGGTCGGCTCTGAATCCTGCCTGACCAATGACACGGCCGGTTCGCCGTCCTTCTTATTGGAAAACCTTACTATAGGGCAATTGTCGGCCTTCGGATTGCCCGGACCATTGCTGCCGCTCGTCATATCCGGGTAGGGTAACTCAAAGTATTGGGGGTTCGAGAAAGCCGATAGAAGCGGATGGCTTTGTTGGGGGGACCTGAGCCCGGGGTAACCGTTGGGGGTCTTCTCTGGCTCCAGGTAGTCCTGGTCGTTGTCACCAGGATCGGGGTCGAAGTCCCTGGTCGACGAGGGAACTTCACGGATCGTAGGCGGAACGTTGTTGGGCCATTGCAGGGTCCTCTGCTCTGCCTTGTCACAAGGGTCGTCTATGTATCTATTGTCAATGGTGATGACAATAACTATTAAAATTTTATTATTTATGATATTATACTTAATATTATCATTACTATTATTGATAAATACCGTTACTTATTAAAATCAACTCAAATAATACCAATAACAATAATAATGTCGACCTTCTGCTTGGAGATTCTCTGTTCCTCTTGTCGTCCATGCAGGATTGGGCATGCCCGTTCACCTGACCGGTTCAAAGGTATTGACATCAAATAGTATAATAGTATAATTAATTAATAATAAAGTAACTAATGATAATAATAATAATAATGTATTATTATGTTATTATACATTAGTATTACTAAGTTAATGTTATAGCACCATTCTAACCTTTTTATGAGGCGGCGCAAGATGTACGGTCCTATTGGGCTCGTTCATGTCCACCCTAGCAGTCGCACCCGGGCTGACCTTCGATGACCTCAGGGTGGCCTCCTGTTCCCTCTTCCTCTTGTCGGACTCTTGGAAGTACTCGTCCGCTCCGATGACCGGTTTCTCGTCGTCGATCGTACTCAGTTGCCTCAGTAAGGTTATCGGCTCGGTCGACTTGAGCTCCTTGCTTTCGTCGTTCTGGCGATGACGACGATTGATTATGATGATGACGACGGCGGTTATGATTATGATGATGACGATGATAATGGCGATGGTGAATGTGACGAAGGTGATTGGTTAAATAGAAACAGAAAGGATTGAAATTTGGAGATGACTTAAATTATTGTTGTTGTTGTTGTGAATGTTAGTGTCATTGGAAATCTAAGATGGCGATGATGCTGATGGTGATGACGATAATGATGATGATGACGATGATACCTTGATGACTAAGAATCGAACGGGATCCCTAGCCATGACGCCGAAAGTTTCGACGAGTTGATGGAAAGTCGGTCTGTCTGCTGCGTGAGGAATCCAGCCTGGTTAACAATAATAACAATAACAATTGATTAACAGCAACAACAACAACAACAACAGTAATAATAACAGATTGACAATAATAACAACAAAAACAATAATAATAATAATAATAATAATAATAATAATAATAATAATAATAATAATAATAATAATAACTGTTAACAATAGTAACAACAACAAAAATAATAACTAACTAACTAACTAGCGGAAGCACTGCTATGAAATAAAGAAAAAACAGAAAAGGTCGACTAACACTTGATCATGACCATGTAGACGTCAATAGTGCAGATGGATGGCTGGACCAACCTATCACCCTTTTCTAGGAAGTCCAACATGTTGCAGGGTTCCACGTGCTCGTAGGGCTTCTTTCCGAAGGTGAACATCTCCCACAACGTCACCCCTAAAGGACAAATTAGCATATTAATCATCTTTCTGTGCGTAATTTATGCTTGCATAATTTATTCATTTGTTCAGGTCGATGGCACAACTAGTCAGCGGGAGAATCGTCATCAAGAACATCGTCATCGTCGTCTTCCTCGTCTCCTCACATCTTGAGGTCAGCGAAAGGTCATGGATAATTTAAATGACCAGGGTTATGGATGCAACAGAATCATTTAGAACATTGTATGTAGAACCATATGGTAACAAAGACTGATTTCAATCACAACACGAGTAATAATAAATGTTATGATGATAATAATAATAATAATAATAACAATAATAATAATATCATAATTTTAATATTTATTATTAAAATAATGTCAATAATAAAATCTCCAGCCATCAGCAAAACCATATAAAAAAAATATGAAAAAATGTATATGAAAACGAAATCGAAAACCCTGGAAATTCCGTCGAGCACCCTCCTCTATCCCCTCCATCGATCTCCTCCTCCTCCTCTCCCCTTCTCTCCATCATCATCTCTCAAAAAAAGAGAGGCATCGGCAGCCTTTCTTTTTATCTTGAAAACTACTGAATCGTATCTTCACAACACGACACTCTAACGAGGGAATTTGTAAACAGGTACTCGTGGAAAAGTAGATGGATGGATGGATGGATGGAGAGACGGGCTATCGGACGGGTGGACGAATGAATGGATGGAGAGACGGATGGATTGATAGATAGAAAGTGCATGAAGAGAGTAAAGATGGTGGATCCTGTTAATTGACAATCGTATGGACGGATGGTGATGAGGTTGGTTCTAAGCAAACAAGGGCTTCTATGAAAACATCACCATAATTAACATCATCATCAACATCATCATCATCATCATGATCATCATCACAACCATTCAAGGAGTAAATAAGGAAATATCTGTTCATTGTCTGCATCAATCCAGGGACCCTGATTGAAATCTAAGACGCCAGGCTACGATTCAATCAATCAATCAATCAATCAATCAGGAGTGAAAGATGGGTTGAGCGAACTAACTGAATGAATAAACTTCACAAACGACGTGATTGAATGTGTACGAACGAGTCTGATAATGATTGACTGAAGGAAGTAGAAGGACAGCATCGGATTAGTTAAGGCGCAATACGAAGCCAACACTTTGAAAGTTCGTTCAAAAAGACCTACGACTACTATCACAACCATTACTACTACCTCTACTGAATAGTACTACAAAAGCAACTGCCACGAGATTCTCGGCTTTGACAATGGCGAGGCACCGTTGTCTGACTGTTGTGAAGTCCTGAACAAACACCGTAAACACTTACTCACTTCCCCATCCGATACCTTGTCGTCATCACCATCACCGTCATCGTCATCGTCATCATCACCATCGTCGTCGTTGTCATCATCATCATCATCGTCGTCACCAACCGTAGCTCCAGACGTCGCTCTTGTGAGTGAATAATTTCGCCTGGAGTGACTCCAGTGCCAGCCACTTGATTGGAAGCTGGATCGAATGAAAACGAATGATTCAGCGCTCATCAATATTCACGAGACCTTCATGAATATTAATGAAATCCAGACCTTGCCTCCTTCCGACTGGTAGTGGTCTCTGCCCTGAAGGATCTTGGAGAGGCCGAAGTCCGTGATCCTCACGTGGTTGTCATTTTGAACTATTTCAATCAATCACTTAATCAATCAATCAATCACTTAATCAATCACTTAATCAATCAATCAATCAATCGATTAATCAATCAAAGTTGTGATAAAGTTAGTTTACCAAGGACGTTCCTAGCAGCCAGGTCCCTGTGAACAACGTGCTTGGACTCGAGGTATTCCATGCCCTGTCATCAGTCAACAAATCGCCATCATCATCATCATCACCGCAATCATCATCATCGTCACCCACTTTGGCGATCTGCATGGCCCAGTTGAGCAGCACCTTGGAACCTATGTTCTCCTTATTGTCGGTGATGAAGTCCAACATGCAGCCGTAGGGCATCAGTTGGGTTATGATCATGATCCTCTTGGCCATGCAAATCCCCAATATTCTGATGCAGTTCTCGTGCACCACACCCGACATCACTCTGACCTCTTCGAGCACTTCCTCCGTTTGGGCGCCGAAGCAGTCGTGGGCCACTTTTATGGCAACGTAGATGCGGCAGTTGATGCTCGGGGGAGACCAGATGCCCTGCAGGTTGCGGGGAAGAGAGGGTCAAGAAGGATGGAGGTGATGGTGATAGTGATGGTATGATATTGACGTAGCTCCAGACGTCGCTACGTTCTTATCTTAACCAAAAAGACTAGAGGTTATATGTTTGCACTATTTCTATTATTACGATTCTATGTTTAATTAAGTCAATCCTTAACATATCGTTAATACAAATTAATTAATTAATTAATTAATTAATTATTCACAGTGACCAGAATAAAAGGTCGGTCCCGCCCACCTTATAAACGGATCCGAAAGCTCCTGAACCGATTTTTTCACCCAATCGGAGCTCCTTCTCGCTGATTGTCACCAGCCTGGAAGAATCTCCGGTTATTCCCGAGGGGTCGATTGGCTGCCAGAAATATTCGAATCGACCAATCACGACTAAGGGCACTCATCGTCCAGCCAATAACAAACAGCCACGAAATTTGGAATTCGATGCAAGCACAAAGTGCGAACACTCAAAGCGGACTTTTTAAGTGATTACAATTAATTATTCAATCAGTCAGTCATTCTGCCAATCAGTCAATCACTCAATCAACCAGTCAATCAAAATATCATCATCATCATCATCGTCTTCGGAACTCACGGGCGGACTTCCGACTAAGAGTCCGGCAGCAGCGGTCAACATCTTGGACTTGCTCTTGGCCTTCTTGAAGTTGAAAATGACGCCGACGAGGATGATGATGGCGATGATGACGACCACGAGCACAACAACGGGAACTACCACTTTCAACAGGGCCTTGTGACTGGAAGGGAGGATGGAGAGATGGAAAGAGATTTAAAAGTCGATTTCAAATGATAGCGTATGAAGAAAGCCGACACCAATGTAACGATGTTGGAAAACATGTTTCATTTTTTTTTTTATTAATTAAGTAATTAATAGCCAATAAAAAGCAGCAAGTCGTGGAGGTGCTCGCGGGCCGCGCACGACATTGGAGGGCCGCATTTGGCCCTCAATCTCTAAAGGGTCTGTCGCGGTCAGTAGGAAAGGCATTACTTTCGGATCGTGGCAAACTTTATCGTGGAAAATCGTGGCAATCATTACCATAATCGACATGACTACAAATGCACCCACTGACCCCGAGCTGTCGTCGACGACGCAGACGGTCATTTTGGAGCCGTTTTTGTCCTCCTTCGTTACCTTGAAGGGCGCTGATTCGGGACATTTCGTGGTGCAGTTGAACTGTTGTGGGATTGGATGACGATTACGATGATGATGATGATGATGACGACGATGATGGTGGTGGTGATGATGATAATGGTGGAGGTGATGACGATAATGACCTTGATAAGAGGACTTAACAAATGAGTCCGCGGTCCACTTAATTAACCTCAACACATAAAAGACTCCATCAACATCCAATGAGAATCGATCCACAACGCAATCATCATCATCATCATCACCACTGCCACCATCGCCATCTTCATCCTCATCATCGGTAATAATATCGCAATCATCACCATCATCATCTCAATCGTCATCATTACCCCCTTATCCGGATGTGCTTCGTCGTGGAAAATGAGGTAGTTACGGCAGGTGTAGCAGTCCGAGCTTTTCGGTCCGTGGCAGCTGAGGCAGCTGGTGTCGCAAGGTTGGCAGACGATTTCGTCTCCCGATTTCGTCTGCCTCGTCAGAGGGCGCTGGGTCCTGGACGAGTCCAGCGATCGCTTCTCCGTCGACGGCGTCATCAGGAAGTTGACGCGTGGCGGATAGAAACCGTCCGAGCAAGACGACACGCACTTGTCCTCCTGGCGGTAGTGGAGGCAGAGGCCGCAGTAGTTGGTGCCGTAGTCGTCGCAGGTCAGGCACTCCGGATGGCAGCGTCTACAGCCCTGCTCGCGATAAATAAATAAATAAATTAATTAATAAATAATAAATAAATCAATAAATAAATCAATCAATCAGTCCGAAAACTACTAACAAACTTCATGTGCAGCGTGTGATTCTCTGGAAACTCATGGAGCCCCATCTTATAGAAGCCGTCGGCGCACTGGGTCAGCTTGGGGTTCATGCACCCGGTGACCTTTAACCTGTCGGTGGGGTCACCTAGGAGCACGAGGTCGCAAGAGTTGCAGCCCCCTTCACCGACCGAGTTTTGGGGACCCGTGCAGCCGTGGCTGCCGCAGTTTTCGTGGCAGGTTAGGCAGGTGCCCGTGACGTCGGCGTACTTCCCCTGGGGACATTCGGACAGACAGGTCTGACCGTCTCGCACATTGAGACAGGATTCGCATTGACTGGCAGTCTGGAGATAAATAGGTCGAATTAACGTGTGTTGTGTGTTTGTTTGGTCGGTCGGTCGGTCGTTCGGTCGGCTGGCTGGTTGGTTGGTTGGTTGTTTTTGTGTGTCGCGTCTTGTTGTTTGCTGTTTTTTTGCCGACGATGGAGCGCAATGGTTGTAGCTACAAACAATGATGACGACGACGACGACAGCAACTGTTATTGACGATTGTTATTATGGTGGCGGAAAACTAAAGCAGTGAAAGTATTGAAGCACTTAATATGACAACATTATCATCATCAACATCATCACGTGACTGTCATCAATCGTCGTCGTCGTCTTCCTCACCAACCTCTCCAGTGCACGACCCAGTACACTCCGGATGGCACCTCTCGCACGTGTGATTGTCTTTGGCATAGATTGGCGGTTCCATCTGGCAATTCTCCAAACACCTGTCCTTGAACCTGAAGTTACGACAGGACAAGCACTCCGTATCATCGGGCCCCCAGCAACCCAGATCCGAGCACTGATTGGAGCAGTCGAGTCCACCTGGGCGTGGCCAACGAAATCATGAATATTAATGAATATTAATAATAATAAGAAGAAGAAGAAGAAGAAAAACATGTTTACAACTTTTGACGGAATTTTCGACGAAACCTTGAACGTGACATTTAAAAATTCGCAAGAAATGAAGACGACGATTATGATAGTGATGGTGTCATTGGAAGTAGCAACATAACGACAGTAAATCAAGAGGTACAGAGTTCGAATCCAGGCTCAGGCCATTAGCGAAGCTCGGTTCGATGGAATTATAGCCAGAACAACAATGGAATCGATGCGTTTCATTGTGGTCCATTGTCAGGGAGAGGAAAGGGTTGAATCATTATTCGAGGCACCGATTTACAGGCAGGGTTCTCACACGGACGCAGAGAGACACAAGCACACGCACACGCACACTCACAAACACAGACAGATATGTTTATCCACAAGTACAGAAAAATAATGACTGTTACAGCGCAGAGAAAATCCAGAGACGTGTTTACAAATAGAGGTTCTGTTTTGTTCCGCTCCAGCGAATCGACTGTGGTTCAATTATTATTATTGTTGTTGTTGTTATTGAATAAAAACTCTTTGGTCGATAGAAATTGATTGATTGATGGGTTTTGGATGATTACTGCGAAGAGATTGAAAGAATCAATCCAGAAAGAGCGAGTGAATGAAATGAATGAGTAAAGTCAGTGGCTATCAAGGGGTAACCCAACAACCCTTACCCTATATCTGTGATCCTTCTCTCCAAGAAATCTCCGCAGGAACCAACAACCAATCATCAATCAAGTCAATCGACAATCAATCGTTAGCAGCCAACCTCATATGCCTCGAATAATCATTTCACATCAATCAACACCATCAACCAATAGTCAATCAATCGACCAACCAACCAATCAACAAACAGATTGACTTTTAACCGACCACAAGTGAGATTGTTGTTCCTGACGATCCAAGTACTGTCAGAGTCCCTGAAGAGGAATTTCCAGTCAACGGATTCAACGAAGCACAGTTTCGGATTGTTGGAGATGAGCACGTGACCGTAGCTGATCTCGGTCAACGAGTACAAAGACAGAGACTCGAGATCCGTCGAGACAATCTTCAGTGACTTCAGGTCATCCCTGGTGATGGTGGTGATAATGACGACGACGATGGATAATGATGATGACGATGATGATGATAATTATTATTATATTATTATTGCAATAATTATGACTACAGATGATATCTATCTATAAATATATTTATCCAAATATATAAAAATGAATATCCATCTCCATTTTCATCGTCGTCATCATCATCATCATTACTATCTTCATAATCATCATCATCATCATCATCATCGATACTGACGTCACTTCGATTCCCCTGATGATTCTGAGATTCTTGAGGAAGGACAAGTCCCTGATGTGCCCAATGACGTGCTGGACGCTCAAACTTCCGGTTATTTCTTCGACACTTTCCAAGATATTCAACTGGTCTGCTGTCAGAGCCATCAAGTTAGGGTTTTCAGTGTCCCTACGAGAACCGGAAGACGATTATGATGGGGATGATGACGACGACGACGATGATGATGATGATGATGACGACGACGACGATGATAAAATGTTGATAGTGCCAACTAGTGCTCATCAAGGCGACAGGAATATAATTGGACGATCGCTTAATTTTACGATCTGAGGTGCAAACTGATTACGGGTAATGATAACGGCGATGGTGATAATAATAATAATAATAATAATATTTTATAAAGTAATTATCACGAAAACCTCTCGAAGGCAGTTCCAAGTATGAACAAGTTGCCACTGACAACCTTACAATCCCTGAAATCCTCGATATTTTCCGTCGTCAGTCCCATATCCGCGGTGCCTGGGCAAGCTGTAGGGTTCAAAGGTCAAGGGTCAAACTCGACCTTTTGAGGCCGTGATGGCGAACGGGTTAACGACAACGACGACGATGGTAGGGATGATGATGATGATTACGGTGGCACATAAGATGGATATGTTAATGATGATCAACTATAATAGAACACTTTAACAGAAATAATCATAGTGGTGTTAATATTAATTTATTTCATTACTTATCACAGCAATGACCTATTTAAATTCTGTAACGCCTGAACTACCGATGACCGACGACTCGAAAACATCGTCTCCGATTGGTCGATGAAAAAAGAGGTCAAGGTCAGTTCAAGACCCATCGGCGGGTCACTCACATTTGGGACAAGTTCCAGTGCAGAGGACGCAGTTTCCGTTGACGATGTGGTGACCTGTTGAACACTGTTTGACACAAGCCCCGTTGTCTGTGCTCAGGTGTGCTGTTGTTGTTGGTGGTGGTGGTGATGATGATTGATGATGATGATGATGATGGTGGTGGTGGTGGTTATGCAGGTGATGGTGGCGGCGGTTGTGACGTGATTGAACATGAAGATGACGACGTTGATGATGACGATGGTTATGATTATGATGGCAGTTCAAGACTGAGTTTTTAAGCTGGAGCGCGATCAGAAGTGCGAAAGAAAAGGCATTCATCATAATCATTATCATCATCAAGTACCTTCATCATCATCATCATCACCACCACCACCACCACCACCACCACCACCATCATCATCATCATCATCATCATCAAGTACCATCATCATCATCATTGCGAAAGATTCTAGCAAACAAGGAAGACATGTACATTGAACAAGACGTGTCGAGCACAAGACATTGTACAAGTCTTTGTCCAAACCGCCAAAAAATCCCCCAATCATTTGAAATTGCAAAAGATAACTTTTTAAAGGTTTTACTTCCTTTTTTCTTTAACTCCATCCATCCGTCCATCCATCCATCCATCCATCCGTCCATCCGTACGGCCATCCATCCGTCCATCCATCCATCCATCCATCCGTCCATCCATCCATACATTCGGGTCATGTCATGTCACGTCATGTAACGTCACGACTCGCGCCTCTATTTCCTGGAAGGTTTAGTAATTAAAATAGTTAACCGATAAGGTGCGATAGATAAATTGACGACATGAATCTTCCTCCATCATTCTTTCTGTCGTTCAGGAATTCCCAGGAGTTTACACAAAGAGGGCCAAATATAGAAAAGTAAGAACATAATTTACGATTGGATTTTCAGAATAAACAAATGTTTTCGTTTCTTTTTTAAATAAAAATTTGGAAAAAAAAATTAAAAAAAAAACTTAAAAGCGGAATAAAAAATTAAAGAATAATTTCATAAATAACGGACGGATGGACGGACGGACGGACGGATGGATGGACGGACGGATGGATGGACGGACGGATGGATGGAGTTAAAAACATTTTTATAAATAATTTTTCTTTTCCTTTCTTTTAAATTGCTGTTTTCTCTCATCATACAAAACACTTTCCTGAGTCCACAATCCCTTGTGATGGATTCGATTCATCTCACCTCAGACCACCCAAGACGATCACATCAGATCGTTGCGTTAATCAAGGACGATGGATAGGCAGAGGTATGGATGAACGGATGGATGGATGGATGGATGGATGGATGGATGGATGGACGGACGGACGGATGGATGGATGGACGGATGGATGGATGGACGGACGGATGGATGGACGGATGGATGGAGATAAGAGTGGACACCCACCTGGACATTTCTTGAGACAGACTGACCCGTAGGTGTACCTACCGTCTGGATTCTTGACTTGCATCAACGTCTGCGGATCGTAAATCGTCACAGGAGGGCAGTGGTCCTCGCACTTGCCGTCGTTCTCGAAGTGACGACACGCCTGGATGGATGGAAAGATGGATGAATGAATGGATGGACGGATGATAGCTGTGATGATGGGTGGACGGACGGATGGTAAATGAATGATGATTGGGTGAACGGACGGACGGACGGACGGATGGATGGACGGATGGATGGATGCATGCATGCAGGAGTAGATGCGACAATGACAGAATAGAATGATAGATGGAAGTCGGAGCCTAGACATAAAAATATCCAGCATATAAAAATATCCTAATGGAAATTCCATTCCCCAGATACTCGTACAAGGAAGCAACTGACGCTTCTTCAAAGGAAACCATAAGAAGTGCCAGCTGGGCCATCAATTCTAGAACGAATAGAATGATTGATTGATTGACCGATTGATAGATTGATTGATTGATTGATTGAAACACACAAACACATACATATAAACACATACACGCACAGATGGTTCGATGGATGGATGGATGGATGGATGGATGGATGGATGGATAGATGGATGGATGGATGGATGGATGGATAGATGGATGGATAGATGGATAGATGGATGGATGGATGGATGGATGGATGGATGGATGGATGGATGGATGGATGGATGGATGGATGGACAAATCCAGCAAAGCGTTAAAAAACACTTACAGCCCTACTCGGCAAACACACTCAACTTCACTCAACAGAAATGAGAAATGCTGGTGACATTTCTGGGAATTTATTGTTATTAAACATTTTTATTATTACTGTGATTGTAGTTATTATTATTATTATTATTATTATTATTATTATTAATTTTTTTTGTTGCCATCACCATCATCATCATCACTCGTTGGCCTGGATGATGATGAAGATGATGATGATGATACTTCATGCATATTCAAGGGCTCTCTTTCATTAGTTAATAAGAAATCGCTTGCAATGAGTGTTTTGGAAACACGGCTTTGGTCACGATCATCATAGAATGAATGATAACAATAATATTATTTATTTTTATTATTATTTATTATTATTATTTTATTATTATTATTATTATTATTATTATTATTATTATTATTATTATTATTATTATTATTATTATTATTATTATTATTATTGTTGTTGGTATGGTGTTGTCGTCGTCGTAATAATATATTATTATTATTATAATATTATTACAGCCCAGATCAATTCGCTTTTCCAATTAAAATGTTTGACCTGACCTACATAAGTCAAGAAACTGTGCCGCGCCATTCTAATCATGGGATCAACGGTAAATAATTCCTCCGATAATTGGGTCGCCGTATTTGGGTCAGAGCGGAGGTCGAAGTTCGATAGGTTTATCGCGGATGAGCACAAACAAGCTATTCAGGGCTTCAATTCAGTTCTGGCAGATGATCCATATCCTATCATTATCATTACCCCTACCACCTGTACCCTACCACCTGTACCCTACCACCTATACCATACCACCCATACCCTACCACCTGTACCCTACCATCTGTACCATACCACCCATACCCTACCACCCTCAAACCCTGTCCTCGCCACATCCCACTTGATGTACCTTCGTGGTGTCGGAGGTTGATTTGCTTTCCAAGTCAGGAGATAAACACGGCGCTACATCATCGAAACCGGTCTTGTTTGCGATGACGACGACGACGACGATGAACAGATGAGCCTCGGTTTATTTGTATATTACTAATGACATTACTGACATTACTCAACATAATTACACAATAACGATCGATATTATAATAGTAGTTCTTATTGAATCACGTATATGTGTTATTATGATAATAATAATAATAATAATAATAATAATAATAATAATAATAATAATAATAATAATAACAATAATAATAATAATAATAAACCAACCAGACAGTCGGTTGTCGACGGACCAATACAACCAACGGAACATTCCTTGTGGCAGCAGGAATCGGGTGTTGGACCACTGCACCTGTTGTCACATTGTGGACTGCAAATCACCTTCGTCACTGCAATGTTGTTGTTATTGTATATTTATATTTATGCTGATACATTGATATAATTATTATTCCTGTTATATTATAATAACCTTAATAATAATAATAATAAGTTTTCTTTGTATTACAAATAACAAATCGTTGATTGAATAATATTTTCTTAAACGAAATAAATAAGTACTGATAATAATAATAACGATAATAATAATAATAATAATAATAACCATTATTAATCATTACCACTTTAATTAATAAATAATTTATTAATTATTAATTAATTTATTAATAAATCAATCACTAACTTCTCTGACACATGGCAGACCCTTCGCCCCAACAATACTTATTTCCATTGTAAGTGCACGATTCGTCACATTCTTTGGTGCCTGGATGTTATTATTATTATTATTATTACTATTATTAATACTATTATTATTATTATTAATACTATTATTAATATTATTATTGTTATTATTATTATTATTATATTTATGTGACTGTTACTATATATATATATATATATATATATTCTAAATTACTTGTTATTTAATTCAATTATATTTAATGAACGGCTTTTGAATGCTTTTTAAAGGCCGAAATAATCACTCATCATCATCGCCATCATTATCACCTCCAATATCATCATCATCATCATCATCACCATCATTATCATCACGTCCATCCATGCGTACGGTCGGATGGTTATCGATTACAGATATCGTTGAAGCGCTAAGCGATCCAAGGTCGTGATTTGTGGTTTCGAGCAGGCGACGCCGACGGGGTCGCTCTGGTCGCTGCAGTCTCGTGTGGTAAGTGTAGCCAGGTTGTAGTAAGTGCAACGATGTTGCAGTAAGTGTAGCCAGGTTCAGTAAGTTTAGCCAGGATGTGGTAGATGCGGCCACGGGGTTGTTAAATGCAGCCGCGTGTGGTAAGTGCAGTCGGCGTGTGGTAATTCTAGTCGCGCGGGGTTAGTAAGTGCAGTCGGATACTCACACTCAATGTTGCCGTCCGTGAAGGCGCGAGATTTGGGATTGGAGAAAATGTCCTCCCAGAGGATGCTGTCAGAAAAACAAAGGTATCTGTTGCTGGCAATGTTCACGTTTCCGTTCAGAATGTCTGTTGAATTTAATTATGACCATATTAATTGTATATTATAAATTATAAATTGTTATTGTATCATTGTATAATTGTTATTTATCAATTACTGTTATATCATATTGATTATTAAATCGATCGCATTCAAAACTCTAATAATGATAATAACTCAATACTTCCGATAATAGTAATTATAATAATTATTTAACCAAACAATGGCGAATATAATTATCAATTAGTATTAATCAACATAACTTATTATTATTATAATAATAATAATAATTTAATTAAAAATTACTTATGTTATTTATGTATTTAAAAAATATTACCTATTTATTCTTTATTATCATCTTAAAATTATAATACCGTAATAGGATAGGCACAAGTAACAGTAGACTCGATGAATCATCATCCGAATGATGGAAGAACAAGTGGATGAATGATGACATTTGAACCCAACCATCCCAAGAGACGGGGTTTGAATTGATTATAAAATGTATCAAATTATTTTTTGTTATTATTATCGTTCCTATTATTATTAATGTTATTATTATTATTACCTATTTATTCTTTATTACTATTATTATTATTATTATTATTATTATTATTATTGTTATTATTATTATTATTATTATTGTTATTGTTATTATTATTATTATTATTATTATTATTATTATTATTATTATTATTATTATTATTATTATTATTATTATTATTATTATTATTATTATTATTATTATTATTATTATTATTATTATTATTATTATTATAATTATTATTATTATTATTATTATTATTATTATTATTATTATTATTATTATTATTATTATTATTATTATTATTATTGAAATCATCTTCATTAGAGCATAAATTTGAGAAACATTTAAATTAATAAAAGAAAATGTCCTGAGAAGAATTTGTGTTGAGAATAAAGAATCGATTTTATTGAGGTTTCACAGGGAAGTTAATGGATAGGCGAGATAATACAGCGAGTGAGAGAGTGAGTGAGTGAATGAGTGAGTGAATGAACGAATGAATGAGTAAATAGTAAAATTAGTAAATATATTTTCAAAGATAACTTCTTTTGCATAATTTTATAAAATTCAAATTATTTAAAAGCAAATTATATTTAGACGTTTAAAAACCCTAACCCTAACATTCTCTCTAAATTCATACACTCAACCCTAGCCATAATATCAATCCTAACCCTAACGCTAAACGTAGACTTCATCAAAACCACAACCTGGACTCTAACCCTAACCCTAGTCACAATTTCAATCCTAACCCTAACCCTAATCCTAACCCTAATCTTAATCCTAACCTAAAGAAGATAACCTCTAGCCCTAATATTTTCTCTATGTTCATATGCTTGACCAGAAATTTATAAGAATACCATGCCTATAACCTATAACCCTAAAGAAGATATTTATTATTCCAATATTTTTAAATATCATACATATTTAAATATTATATACCATATTTACACCATATTTAAATATTTATTTTATTAAATACTAATGCAATTGATACTAATTGATATTCAAAACAATTCACAGCAAAGAAGCAGAGAGAGAGAGACAAACCTTGTAGAGACACCATGCCAAGTTGTTTCAACGACCACTGCCGGTACTGATCGTGATAGTTGCGGATCACCAGAAGGCTGCAGTTCAAGCCCTCGTTGGGTGAAGGAAGACCACAGGAGATGAGGGTGGAGCCCCTGATGATCCTCAGGTTGTGGAGTTGAAGATCATTCACTGTGTTGGTGTGGATCAAAACGTACCCGGTGACCTGGATGGATGGATGGATGGATGGATGGATGGACGGATGGATGGACGGATGGATGGATGGATGGATGACGTTCGATTATTTGTTAAATGGATTAATATAATAAGGGATTGAGTGTAAAATATTGAATAAGAATTTCATTTAATATTTTACTTAAAATGTTTTTTTTACTTATTTAATATTATAAATTCATTTTATTAAATAATCTTATATTTACTGGGTTCGCATTTAATTAATTTTAACATATCGAGACTTCAGAAAAACATTTCAGGCATTTCACAATAATAATAATAATAATAATATTTATTTTCAATAAACAAAATAAAATAAAATATTTTCAAGAATTTCAAATTAAATTGAAACTAAAATAACAAGTGAAGCCCGTACGAGTGATCATCAGACAGAGTTTATGAGTGAACGAATGAACGAACGAACGAACGAACGAACGAATGAATTAAATCGCATTAATTTCAAATAAATGAAATATTTTTATTTATTTTTATATAAATTTATATAAATATAAATATTTCTTTTAAAAATTAAAAAAACGAATTAAATTCCATCTTGAAAATCTTTAAAATTTCTTTAAAAACAGAAAAAAAGCTAAAATCCCAGAAAACAAAAGCCCACCATCATCATCATCATCATCACCAACCTCTCTGATGTCCTTGAGAAAGGAAAGGTCAACTTCCCTGTTGGTCGTCAGGTAAACAATCTCCAGGTTGCCATTGACAACGGTGCAGTTTTCGTAACGCATCCTGTAGTTGATGAGGCGATTGGCCGGACTTCCGGTGTGAGAAGGACCCGAGTTGGTGCCCCGACAAACTTTCAATCAATAATCAATCAATCAATTACACGTTCAATCAACATCAACAATCAATGTTCGACCAATCGGTCACGCATTCAATCGGCCAAAAATCAATCAATCAATCAAATATATCTTGAAATCGATTAATTGAAATGATTGCGACCCATGAATTGCAATTGATTATGTTTTATGTTTTATTTCTCAAATATTTAAAAATTAATTATTAAATAATTACTGATTAAATTGGAAACAATTTACTTTATAAATATTTTTCATAAATTTAATATAAAAAAAGTGGACTTTAAATTGAATTTTTGCGAAATAATCGGTTTTGAGTGCAAAGTTCCAAAAAAATGAGTTTTTATATTCTGGAAATAACCGAACTGTTGATGCTGCAACAATTGGAGGATGGAACGAAAGAATGGATGAATGAATGAATGAGAGGAAAGAGAGTGCAAACTGATTGAATGAAGGAGTGAGAGAATGAACGAATGAATGAACGAATAATTGAATGAATGATTGAACCAACAAACCGTCCCAGTCAACCAATCAATCAACACAAACGTGGTTGAGTAATTAAAATCCCTTAACAAGTAAATTAAAGAATGAAAGAACGAAAGAACAACGACAACAACAAGGTCATCATCATCGTCATCATCACCGTCATCATTATCATCATCATCATCAACATCATCATCAACACAGCAGCAGCAACAACGGCGACAACTTCTAATTTCCAAAACCATTGCAGAGGATCCCAGCAGTTGGCATCCGACACTAAACAATTGAACACTTTTTGGACGAGAAATAATCACCCTGGCTGTGATGACGACGACGACGATGATGATGGCGATGATGACGATGATTGATGACGACGGCCATGATGATAATGATGATGCTTGTCGGCTATGATCGATGTTAATGGAAGTCACAGAGCGTCGGACGTAAACATTTCAAAATCCATTTCAATGATCCGTCAGGTGGACGACGACGACGACAACGATGAAGATGATGATGATGACGACGACGATGATGATGACGACGACGATGATGATGGCGATGATGATGTAAATGATAACAGCACTCACTGGGCTGCACCATCCAGTCATCCACTCATTCGACACTCGAGCGTTTCCTGTCATTCACTGGAAGGAAGGAAAGAACAATGCGACCTTTCCTCTAGCAGCGATTTAAACATTACATTGTCGATCGACGACTTTGGATGACGACGACGACGACGACGATGACGATGATAATGGTGGTGATGATGACGATTATGTTATTAGAGATTTTTATGCATAAAACTTAATCTCGAAGGCAAACATTTTCTAAGTCTCGCAAGATATTAACAAAATAATGATAAATATAATAATAACAATAATAATCATCATCATCATCATTTCGATAGTCATGATCATTATCATATTTAATCGTCGTAGGTCGACAAAGCCGGTGGAAAATCGCTTCCAACGATCGGCCATCATTCGTGACCTTTGAACTATTGACCTTCCTGGGTTGAAGGGTAAACATATTCGTTTCAGCGATGATGATGACGATGACGACGATGATGGTGATAGCGGCGATGATAATGATGGTTGTGATGATGACGACGACGACGACGATGGCTATAGATTTTAATGTCACAAAACATTATTTATGGCCACGTGATCCATGTCACCATCATCGTCGTCATCATCATCATCTTACATAGCCATCAATAGGTCACTTCTAGCTGTTTATAAATATCCACCCTTCATAAATTATGCTAATGAGCTGGCCTGGATAGGTCGTTAATTACAAGGCCTGTCAGATTTACGACATTCCGAGCTCTCGTGTGAATGTTTATTTGTTCATGAATATTAATTAGCTTCACCGGAGATGACAAGGACAGCGAAGATGACGACGACGACGATGATGATGAAAATGATTATTTAAAAATAAATAAAAAGATGGTGTAATTATACCAATAATGCAAACCTTTTATAAATTAATTAGTAAAATTAGTGACATTATAATTGTATTATATTATTATTATACATATTATTGTATTAAATAATATTAAACAGTCCAAATGACCTACAAACGATACCAGCAGACAAATAACATCCAGCTCCAACGAGGCTCTTATTTCCTCTCCAATCTGTCTTCAATCACTCCTTCACTCCGTCATTCACTCATTCAATCAGCCTATCAATCAATCAATCAATCAATCAATCAATCAATCAATCAATCAATCAATCAATCAATCAATCAATCAATCAATCAATCAATCAATCAATCAATCAATCAATCAATCACTCATTTTAGCAGCACCTCACTGGCCCTCCTTCACTCACTCACTCATTCACTCACTCACTCACTCACTCATATCCTCATTGATTCTCTATGGTAATTACACCATTCATAAAAATTACCAGACATCCATTATAAGACTGGAATGCCGTCAGACGAAGATGAAGACGACGAGGATGATGATGACGACGATGAAGATGATGATGACGACGACGGGGGCCACGATGATGATGATGGTCTTTTACATCGTCCTAGTCACCGAAATGTGGGGGAGTTATACATTGGTTTATCGGAACTGACTGCTTCACAATTCATTTCTTAGACTTGTTTACTCAGATCAAACAATAATAATAATATAATAATAATAATAATAATAATAATTATTATTATTATTATGATAAACAGTGTTATTACATTTGAATTAATTTCCTATTATAATTTATTATTAATTATTCTTTACATTCTTTTTTTCAAGAAATTATTTAACTTTAAGTCTTATAATCATATAATTGGTTAATTTAGACAAAAGGAAGCCAATTATTATGAAGATGACGACGACGATGATGGTGGTAATATCGGTAATGGTAATGATGATGAGTACGATTACCATGCTTTCATAAAGGAGAATGTCGAATGATAGGTCGGGCATTACTATTGTTGTTGTTGTTGTTGTTATTGTTGTCGTTGTTATTGTTGTTTAAGCAAAATAAAAAGGAAGGTATACGTCCTACGCCTATAAATTTTACGACCACTAGAGACCATGGTGGTGCTATCCAGTGGTGATGAGGAGGACGACGACGGTGTCGTTGATGATGATGATGGCGATGATTATCACGAACGATAATGATAATGATTGATAATGAAGGCTGATTGAATGGTTGAGGATGAATGAATGATGATTGATCCTCACTTTTTCGCGGCTTTTCGTCAGCGCTAGAGATCATCTTCGTCGTCATCGTCAACGCTATCATCATCATCATCATCATCATCGCCATCATCGTCCTCGCAGTACACCTGGAAATCGTCATGGCAGCCGCTGCGGTTGATTTCTTTGCCGTCGTGGAAGTCGCTGCAGTCAGCGACAGGAATTCTGAAGGAGCAAAAGGATTCATACGTCGACTGAGACTACAGAGAGCTACAACAAAGCGTTGAAGTAGTAGTAGTCATGACCACACGAGGACGATTGTGTGTTGTTGTATGTTTGCGTGTGTGTTTGTATATGTCTCAATCATTTCATTCCTCTGCGTTTCACGAGCGACACGGAAGCGATTCTAAAAATTGCAAAAATGGAAAAGTAAAATGGCCGATAAAAGGGAACAAAAATTTGACCTGACCTGACCTCTTTCTTTCTAAAAGCACTGTTTTCAGAGTTCAATCCAGTTCACTTGAAAGTCGAACGTGTTATAAAAAATTTGTGCCTTCATCATCGCTCGTTGACAAAAGATTTGTTAAAAGTCGACGTATAGTTGCAATTTCAAACTAAATTATAAATAATTATTTATTCCAAACGTTTGTTTTGCGATTCTAGAAATCGTTCCATCGTCAGTTAGCTTTTTGGAACTACAGACTTTTAGAATCTGAATTTAGTCCACAGGTCAAAAGTTCAAATCCCAGCGCAATCCTTCGACAAGTATTCTTCGAATTCTTTCGAGTACAGGTGTCGACTGTGCTGTGTTTAGGAAACGTTTTTCGAGCGCTCGCAATATCGGCTATAGTAGCTCGTGTAGCTGGTGTAGCAGTAGTAGTCGCTTCTAGACGCTAGCGACGCTTGCAGTAGTCGTAGTAAGATAAGCCAACAGAAGCGAGCGACCAGCTCGACAGTTTATTCTTTGAAGAGGCGACAAGAAGTTCGCCAAACTTTCAAGGTGCAATTCGTGCAAAAGAGAGAGATGGTGACTTTTGAGGGAGAGAGCTTGTTAGGAATTTCTCGTGCTCGGCTTGTTGCAGACGTTAAGTGCCCGTTGACAACTTTCTGCTGGTAGTTGTGGTAGTCGCGGCTGTTGTAGCTGTTGTAGCAGTTGTGGTAGTCGCGGGTTTTGTAGTTATTGTGGCGTTCGTGATAGTCTTGAAACATGGTTGCTTTGATCGAAGTGCAGTTGTTGTACACGACAACCAGATAGATATTTGTATAGTCAATCCGTATTTAAATGTATTTCAATCAGATTGAAATTGTCAGTAACTTATGAAACTTAGCCGGTCAGGAAAGAACCATCCATGAGCATCCTCGCCATCATCATCGTCGTCGTCATCGTAAGAGTGCCATAGTCTCCTCAAATTAAATGACAATGGAAGTTGTTGTCCAACGGACAATGTCAGTCCACCACCACCACCACCACCACCACTACACAAACAAATTCGTCGACCTTTGACAAAGGATTTCAATTCACTTTTAATGACGTTTTCATTTGTTTCTTGTGTTTTGCAGTGATTCGTTGTCAGTGATACCCATGGGAGGATGACACTCAAAAGCCTCACATGCAGCAGCAGCAGTAGCGGCAGCCACAATAACCCTCGTCGTCGTCGTCGTCATCACCATCGCAAAGTTTTTTTTAACGGAAAAGATGATCGAAACTGCCAATGTCGACGGTGCTAAAGAATTGGGAAAAGCCAAATGGAATAGTAGTTTTGATCGTCATCATCGTCATCTAGTCACATCCTCGTCGTCATCATCACCGTCACCGTCAGCATTATCGTCACGGTCATCAATTTTAACTCAGACTGAATATTTGATGAGACAGAAAACGATGAGGAATGCTTGAAGAAACGATACCGGGTACCCCGTTGGTCGGAAATGGAGTCAAATTGCTTTTCGTCATCAACCACTGAGCATCCGTCGTCAATCACAATCACTATCATCACATACAATCACCATCACCATTCATAATCACTATCATCACCTATTACCACTTTATCACCACGTGTCACCAATAATCATGCGCATGGTCTTCTCTTCAAATTACCGACTAACGTCAACATTATTATTATTATTATTATTATTATTATTGTTGTTGTTGTAACGTGTGACAGTCTCAACGGAGGATATTGGTTACGTAACACATAACGTGTTACATAATAACACAAACATTTTTTTATATTATTTGTGTTTCACTTTTCTTTGACCGCACCCACCCGCCATGCACTAAACCAGTTCTGAAGTTCAAAGGGTGACCCGTCCAGGTTCAAACAGGTGCATTCACCCCGGGCAATACTCATCACTTTGGACGTGTCAAAGGTCAAAGGGAACAAAAGTCAACGAACGATGGATTGCTTTTTGTTGCAGTTAAGTTCATGTTTTGGCTGACCTGAAATATGGGTCAGGTCGAAATTTGGGTTAATTTATTCATGAATAATTCATCAATCAATAGCTGACCAATCAGATCACAGATGATTGCTAACATTTGCTTGAGGTTGCTCGAGCAAGCACTGCTGTGACTTGCATATCAAAATATTTTCATCACTAGTATATATAATAATAAAGATATAATAATAATAACAATAAAAAAAAAAAAAAATAATAATATTAATAATAATAATAGTAATAATAATAATAATAATAGTAATAATAATAATAATAATATTAATGACAACAACAATATGATTAATCGTAAAATCGCAAACTATAATTTTCATTAGTCATCATCGTCGTCATCGTCATCATTCCTACAGACTAGGTGATACAAACTGAAAAGGCAAATATTTGCATATTCACGACTAAGCCACCTGACACCTTGCATAAATTTATAGGGACAAATATTAAGTTATTCGCAACCCTCCGGACCAATCGGAGATATGCCCCGGCGATCGACATTCAAATCTGACGAATAAATAAGCAAAACCGGCCAATAGAATTCGAGGGAGATGGAAAGCATAAAGATCAATTGCATAGATTTTCATGGTGACAATTAATATAATTAGTCATTTCAGGGAAAATTATCAATAAAATGGTACAACACAATAACAACAATATCAAAATGTCATTGCTAGGATTTAAAAATACTACAATAATGACAACAACAACAATAATAATAATAATAATAACAACAACAACAACAATAATAATAGCAATAATATTATACATAATTATTTAACAAAAATATTGCCACCACCAAACCTTAAACATACATTGAACATAAAAGCCAACTGCTTCAACAACTCAAATTTACACTTCCCATGATTTTAAAACGGTCAGCAGTGATGATGATGATGATGAAAGTGATGGTGATGATAATGATGTCCTTGGAATAGCACTGGGCTTCTCTTGATGGCAAAACTTACAACAACATCACAACAACCAAGAAAGCATTTATGCATCCAGACCTTCAAGAACTCAATCAACAACATGACATCATCCTCTTCTTCCTCCTCCTCATGCACCCCCTTCCCTAACAAAATCCCCCAGGGTGGATAGTGGTGGTTCACCCGCTGAGCCCCATCCTGAGCCTGAGATACCTCGAGGTGACCTTCCCGGCCATCATGATCAGGTACTCGTTGCCTCCGTTCTTGGTCCAGACGTCCTCGAATTCCCTTTCCAGGATCTCTGCGCCCTCCTTCTTCGTCAGTCCCGTCTGCGGGAGGCTCAGCTCGCACAGCTTCATGTCGTCCGCACCTGAGTGAAACGAGAAGACAGTTCGGGAAAGGTCAAAGATCGGACGGGTGCAGAGCTCCCCGTCGGAGTTGAGATCGAGGCTTGTCGGCAATAAGGTAGGCGGTCACACTCACCTGCGACAAGCAATACTGGAGGTCTGCCCGGATGGAGCTCCATCTGCCTGGCGACCCAGTTGCCATCGAAGTGGGCCAACCACCATCCCGAAGAAATCAGGTCGGGTCGGCCGGGGTCGAACGCCCTCTTGAAGGGGATCCTGAAAAACCTCTGCTCCCTGATTGGAGAGGGCGTTGAGAACTGCTCCAGCACGTAGGGATTCTGGGCTGTTGGCATCATTGTCACCGTCACCATCACCACCATCATCATCATCATCGGCACCACTTACCAATGTCCATGATGGACTGCGGCGCCCTTTCCTCCTCCTTGTTGACCCTGTTCTTGACCCTCCAGTCGTGGTACACCATCAACCGCCTGTGCACCTCCTCACGACATCTCTCCAACATGTCCACATCTGGTGACCAAGGTGGTGGTAATGATGATTATGATGATGGTTACGATCATGGTGCTGATTATGGTAATGATCACGGTAACTTGGTGGCATCGATCAGGACTTCTACCGATGGTGGCAACAACGAAGCGAGAGATTGGAATTTGGATCTCTGATCGAGTAATAGTGAGGTGCTAATAGCGATAATGACTCGATAACCAAGAACGACAACAAATTCCGATCGACAATCGACCTCCCCACTCAGCTCCGAGCGAGAGTTCGAACTCGGTACCTCTCGGTCGGCGGGCCGGCAAACCGTACTTCTTCGTCATCATCATCATCACTCGCTCACCGCACGAGGTGTTTATGATGTCCCTCAGGTCTGCGTACTTCCAGGTCGTGAGGTCGAGCTTGGTCGGACTCAGATTGGTGGAGGAATTCGACCTGTAAAAAGAGGACATCAGTCCACCCCATTGGCCAATCTTTCCGGGAAACCCGAGGACAGGATGGAGAGATAGATGGATGGTTGGGTCACGGATGGATGGATGGGTTGGTGCATGGATGGATGGATGGATTGGTGCATGGATGGATGGATGGGTTGGTTAGCCACGAGTACATTACCTCATCATTTCTGTTTGTCCGCCTGACAAGGGGTCGAACGAGGATACGACGTCGTTGTTGTAAAGGGGATTAGGAGAGGGCTCCGACCTTCTCTGATTGGTGGCTGCATTCATCAACATTTGGGGCGTGTCCTTCTTTTGGGAGGAGCCGAAGATGTTGAACGACGGACCAGGAAGTGGAAGAAAACGCTGGCTAATCGAGACATGAATATTCACGAGATATTAGAATCAATGTTAACACAATGTAGCAATACAACATGTTATACCATTCTGTAAACAAACAACATAAACATACGAAGTACCAGGACCACTGGTCACACAACATACCCCGGTTTCTTTTGAATTGGGTTGTGCTTCTTAGGTAAGCTGTAATCATATCTGAAAGCAAAATTAAGTTATTAATAACCATTAAATCATTAAATTAAATTAAACATTAAATCATTAATTAATAATAAAAATAATAATTACATTTAAACATGCAAATATTATAAATAAATATTAAATTATGAATTACATTTGGAAATTTCTAAGACTATTATCATCATTCTCTAGTGATTCAAACTTGTCCCAAATTTAAAAAATAAATGCTTAGGCAGCTAAAAATAGCCAACCAATCACCTCTGAGGATCCTCGACCAGGTTGGCATCTTCGGCTGCCAATCTCAAGGCCAGCTCTCTGTCCCTTCTATCCTGCTCCAGCTGCTGCTCCCTGATTTGGCAATAAATTATGATAATCGAGGATTAGCATAATTAATTATTATATTATTATAATAATAATAATAAATACTCTGATCAACTCAAGTCCAGACCGAAGTACTAACTTGATGGCCCTTTCAATGTTTTCCTGCTCCCTAATGATTCTGGCCTCTTCCTATTGGTTGAAGAAATCCAATTGAGAATTATTATTATTATTATTATTATTATTGTTATCATCATCATCATTATTGTTATTATTATTATTACTATTATTATGAACCATTAGTTAGGTATGGCGTCTCATGGATAGGTTAGGGTTAGGTTTAATTATGATCATGATTAGCATTAGTGTTAAATGTGATTAGAGTTAGGGTTAGGGTTAAATTTAAATGTGATTAGGGTTAGGGTTAGGTTAAGTTATGATTGTGATTAGGGTTAGGGATAGGGTTAGGATTAGGATTGATTATGACTAGGATTAATCTGCTCGGCCCACTTATCAAGAGCTAACCAATTGTTTGGTCTCGAGTTCTTTCTTAATTCTTTCATCATTCTCTTCCATCAATCTCCTGGCCTCCATCTCCGCTCGCCTGCAATTGGCATCATCGTCATCGTCGTCGTCATCACTACCACCACCACCATCATCATCATCATCATCACCACTCACTTCCGTTTCTCCTCCTCTTCCAGTCTTCTCTTCTCTTGTTCCTCCTGTTCTCTCCTGCTCTCATCATCTCTCCTCTTCTTTTCTTCCTCTTCCCTCATTCGTTTCTCTTCTTCCAACTTCTCCTGTTGTGGTCAAAAGATCATTGAATGATTATGTTTTAATAATAATAACAATAATAATAATAATAATAATAATAATAATAATAATAATAACAATAACAATAACAATAATAATAATAATAATAATAATAATAATAATAATAACAACAACAATAACAACAACAATAATAACAATAATAATATTAACATAAAATAAACATCATAAAATATTATTACCATTATTGCTAATATTCAATATAATCAACTTAAAGTTAAAAATAGATTTCCATCGAATCCGCGAGGTCGCGAATATCCAACGAGTCGATTAATATTAAGTTAGCGACGCAATTAACATAAATGACCTGAATGGCCCTGAGCCTCTCTCTTTCGGCAGCCTCTCTCTCCTGCTCGACCATCCTCCTAAGCTGCCCCAATGTTCCGTCCATGCAGGTCATCAGGGTTTCGTGGATGGCTTCAATCTCCAAAGGACCGAGACTGTTGGAAGTCTGTTGAGGAGATTGGTTAATTATAATTGATTAATTAAACTCAAGATCCTCAGCATCAATCAATCAATCAATCAATCAATCAATCAATCAATCAATCAATCAATCAATCAATCAATTGATCGATCAATCCAGGTTAAATAATATTAAATTACGTGGGATTAACTATTTATCATAATATTAATTTGTGTCACCAGTTGATTAATTGATTATTTTCAATCTTTTTCCAGTAATAAACTGTGCCCATCCACTCAGAAATGAATTAGCATTATTATAATTTATGCATACCTGAAGCTTCTTCATTATGTCCTCCATCTGCCTGGCCAGAGAGTCGACCTTCTCCGTGGCAACGACCTGACCTTCTTTCAGCTGCTGAGCCATTTTCTTCATGGGCTCCAATTGGTCATAGAGCGACCTAATTTTCATCATGCACTGGATTCTGTCAACGACAAAGATGGCAACGGCCATAGAAAGGAACTTTGACTGAGTCTAAAAATAGCATTAGTAGGAGTAGTCATCCTTGTAATCACCTCGGAAGATATTCTTTCCTGACCTTCCACGACCTCACACGTGATTGGATGATCACAAACATTTTCCTCCTGTACTCCATTATGTTCTTGGCTAGTAAGCAAACATACAAGCTAACAAGCCTTGTTACTAATTTAACATTAATTATTGCTATACAATATTATCTCAAAGTCTGGCCTATCATGTATACAGATATCTATTAGATAAACATTTTGCAAGGTAACACATTTGAGATTTGGAAAATAAATAAACATGTATTTATGAATACTATCTTAAACAATGATTGTCCAAACACAATGACAATTGTCACTAAACCATCACATCCATCCAATCATCCATCCATCGACCCACCCACCTCTAACTGCACTCAATGCACTCCACTGGGCCTTCTTCCATCTCATCCTTAGCAGCCACTTCTGGACCTTCTGGATCAGCTGAGCCAGGTGTTCCGGGTCGGACTTGATCAGCTGATCGAACTCCGCAAACTTGCCTGGCCTGAAGAAGACCTTTGTCATTCCGAACTTGTAGTCGTACTCGTTGAGACCGAGGGCTTTGAAGAGAGCCTTGAAGGTGTAAGGGGGAGGGGGAGTTACATATGTGAGGTAACCATCATTATCACCACCACCATCACCATCATTATCACCATCACCACCACCATTGTAACCAAAAGTAAGATCCACCTTGCAAAATAATCTCGGATCGAGCCTTGCCATGTTGGGTGGCATGAACCTCTTGTACATCGAGTAGAGTTCTGAAAACGGGGTCCGAGAGGGGAAGCCCTGGTGCATCAGGTCAAGGACGCTCGGCATGCCTAATGTTAAAGAAGATGGTCATTGAGAGGTGTAATAATAATAATAATAATAATAATAATGGTAATAATGTTAATAATAGCAATAATAATAAAAATATTAATTATAATAATAGTCACTATTATATTGTTATTGGTATTATATTACGTATCGTTATTATCAGCAATAGGATATTTTATATTTAAATTATTTCAATTTAATAAATGACAAATTAATAATAAAAATATAAGTTAATAGCAACAGTGAAACACGCAAACGAAAATGGCCATTCTGAGGTGATGAACGCTACAGGTGCGAATCGCAAGTGATTGGTCGACTCACCTGAACACTGGAGTTGAGTGAGGATCTGGGTGCCCTCGAAGCACCTAGGACCCATCTTGGAGTTGGGTTTGATGCACCGGATGAAGTTGGTGCCCTGTTGTGGGTGATGCCGTAATAATGATCGTGGTGGTGATGATGATGATGATGATAATGTCGATGGTGATGATGATAGCGGTGGTAGTCATGGTGATGATGATGATGATGATGTTGATGATAGTGGTGGTGATGATGATGATGATGATGGTGGTGGTGGAAATTTAAAAGTCCAAGGATTACATGAAAAATTGAACTGAAAGCCATAATAATTGTACGATACTAATTGGAGTATCAAGTGGTCAGTTTAAATTCATTTTTTTACTTTACTATTAGATAGAACCGCCATCACCATCACCACCACCATCATCATCATCGCTATCATCATTAACATCATCATCATCACTCACAGTGCTCCTCAGCTTCTCCATGAGTAGCGTCAACTGTGACTGAAACTTGCTCCCGACGCTGACGAATCCCAACTTCCCCGACGACGACGTACCCAGCGAAGACGACGACGACGACGAGGCGAGCACCTGGGGGCTGCCCACCTCGCCGGGGGCCTCGAACAGGGACTTGAGGAAGCCGCTCCTGGAGAAGAGGACGAGGCTTTCCAGGGAGTGATGGAGCGCGTCATTGTTCTTCTCGACGAACTGAGACTGGAAATCAAGTCGGGTGGGAACGACTGAACGGATGGTTTGACGGATCGGAGGAGATCAAGTTTTTAGGCTTTTATGGGCTTTTGTGTCATCCATTCAATTTATTAATTTGTTTATTAATTCTTTTATTTATTTGTCCATCTGTTCATTCTTCATCACTTGTGATGATATTATCTATTTGAACTTTATTTATTCTTATTTATCCATTTGTCCATCCATCCATCCGTCCGTCCGTCCATCCATCCATCCATCCATCCATCCATCCATCCATCCATCCATCCATCCATCCATCCATCCATCCATCCATCCATCCATCCATCCATCCATCCATCCATCCATCCATCCATCCATCCATCCATCCATCCATCCATCCATCCATCCATCCATCCATCCATCCATCCATCAATCAATCTTCCATCCATCCATCCTCTTACACTCTCATAACAGACTGCCCCTGCAAAGTGCCTGATGAGGAATCCCTCATCATCCCTGATCTCCCTGTGAGCCTTCAACTTTGACTTCCTGGGTATCTGAGTGGCAACAAAATAATAATTACAAAAATAATTACAAAATATTAACGAAATAATGAGCTTATTTGCATTAATTAAATTCAACAGCACACATTATTTATATTAACAATAATGACGATGATAACAATATATAATAATAATAGTAATAATAATAATAATAATGATAATAATAATAATAATAACAAATAACAATACTACTAATAATAATAACAACAATAATAATAATAATAATAATAATAAACACATACGTTGAGTCGAGGGTGGTCCCTGTTCATCCTGTGTACTTCCGCTGCAAAGTGTTCCGGCGAGGGCTTCGGCAGTTTGCTCTCCTCGTCCAGGATGTTGAAGATTCCCATTGGTCGGGACTCGATCAGGTCTGCAGCCAATCGGAAGGAGCGAAGAAGGATTAATTTTAAAAACATGACATGACATGTTCGATCATGTGCGACTTTTTTTTCTTATAACTTTTATGATCTTTTATTATCATTGGTACAAATGTCAATACAGGAGCAGTAATCCAATCAGAATGTAAATGTAACATCTAATCTGCATAATGGATAAATTATGATAATGAAGGTTGATCGAACACTCATCAACCTATGCAGTCCTGGTTGTCGACGTAATGGATCTTCTTCACTTTGAGGTCCTCCTTCTCGTACAGAGCTTGTTCCTGATTGGAGAAAAAGATCAGAGCTCATGAATATTATAATGAGAAGAAGATGGTGACGATGATGATGATGAGGAGGAGGAAAACGATAACGAACCTCTTTGAGAATTCTTTCGTTGAAGAATTGCTGGAGTTTCTCGTTGCAGTAATTTATGCAGAACTGCTCAAAGCTGTTTGTCTGGAAGTACTCTGCATGCAATGTAATTAATCAATTATCAACAAGTTATCACCAATCAATCGATCGATCGATCAATCAATCAATCAATCAATCAATCAATCGATCGATTGAGGTTAATATTCAACCAGTCACTTAATCATCAGTTAACTAGATCAATGGTTGAAGATGTCAACTCCAACCTTATATATTATTAAAACCTCTTTACAGCTACCATTGCCACCACCACCACCATCTTCATCATCATCATCATCACCATCACCATCATCCAAAACACCCACCGAAACCAGCAATGTCCAGCAGTCCGATGTAAGAGTTTGACTCCGAAAAAGGCAACGACCTGTTGACGGATGACACGATGAAGTCGAAAAGTTTCGAGTAAACGGCCTTCGCCAGGGCATCTCTGGCGTTCTGTGCCTCGACAGTCTTTAGTGGAACCCTGGATGATGATGATGATGATCATGATGACGACGACGACGCTGATGATGGTGGTCATGGTAATGGTGATAGGCGATGGCAATGATGGCGGCGATGCCACTGATATGGTTGGAACATTATTCATTGTTATCATGACTACTTTTACTCACAATATGTCACTGCCTCTGCGACCTCCGCAGGTGGTCCTCATGGTCCTCGTGACCAGCGAGTTGCTCAACTGCTCCTTGTCGCATCCGAGCAAAATGGCCGTCACCTCCAAAGACGTGTTCGAACTCTCGGAGATCCTACAGCCGCCTATTTTTTGCATAATTTATGAATAATTAAGCAGTCGATACTGGCAATAAGTTACAACTTTAATATTAATCGACTTCTGAACTCTAACTGTATTACCCAATCCTCATCATCATCGTAATCAGCATTGTCCTGAAAATCATCATCACCACTCTTCTACCACCACCATCCCGACAATCATCATCATCATCATTGTTGTTGTCGAGGTCATCACCACGGCAACGATGACTCACCGCTCGTGTCGTTGGGAGGAGGGTCCTCGAAAGAGACGTTGCCGAGATGAAGGATGCCGGCGATGACTCGGTACGTTTCTAATTTTAACTTGTCGGAAAGTCCCATGTGACTCATGGCCGAGTCTGTCAGGTCGAAGTCTGTCACGTCGTCCAGCGTGATGTCCCTCAGCATGCCTTGCTTTTCCATCTGATGATGATGATGATGATGAAGATGGTGTTGGTGATGATGATGAAGATGGTGTTGGTGATGAGGACAACGACTACGATGATGATACTCACCACAGCACTCCTCTGAACGGCACTGATCCTTGCCTCGTTTTCCTTGTTGCAGAAGTACTGCGTGCAACCACCTCTTAAGTACTGGAAATAGCAGATGATGATTATGATGACGACGATGATGGTGGTGATAGTAATGATCACAATTGATACATATCTCATGAAAGTGATAAGACTAAAGCTTACCATCACCAATGCCATCATCACTATCACTAACTGGTAGTATCATTATCACCATCGCTGATAGTATCATTATCATTATCACTGGTAGCATCATTATCACCACCACCATCATCATCACCTCCACCAAAGATGACTTACATAGAACTGGTCGGGGCTCTCGATCTTGAGCGTCGCCCTCAGTTTGTCGGGCGCACCGGCGCACAAGCGGTAGAAGATGTGGTAGTTTCGCTCGCCGGGACTCTGCAGGCAGATTCGGGACTTTTCCAGGAGGTAGTGGGAAATGTAAGCACCACAAACCTGGTTCTATTGGATGGTGATGATGATAACGATGATGATGATGATTCTAGTGATTATAATGATGATGATGATGATGATGGTAGCTATAATGATTATAACTGCTAGATGATTTCACATTTGGATTATTTATTTTTAAAAAATCATTTCATAATTACATAACTGAAATTTGACATTACATGAAAATATATTTAACATAATATTAAATAACATATTTTCATATTATTTAGTTTATTATTTTCCTTCCGACGCAGAACAATGCACTCGTTGACATCGTCTCCCGTCGGCCAATCACCTTCGAGTCGAAGTGAATCTCGACGAACTTCCCGAAGCGACTCGAGTTGTTGTTCCTCATCGTCTTGGCATTGCCGAAGGCTTCCAGGAGGGGATTGGCTGGAATGGCAAAGATGATGATGATGACGATGATGATGGTGATGATGATGATGGTGATGATGACAATGACACTAGCAATGGTTATGGTGGCAGTGACACAATGAAGATTACGAAGACGATGTAGATCAATTCCACGCTCACGGCTAGGAACCGCGATCGTCAGATTCGATCTTGCGTGACGACGTCGCAAGACTTTTGCACGCAACTTACACTCGACGATCCTCTGCTCGATGGGACCGGCACCGCTGCCCCAGGACTCCGTGAGGTACTTGAGAATGTACTTCGTCGACTCCGTCTTCCCGGCCCCCGACTCCCCGCTGACGATGATCGACTGACTCTCCTTCAGGTGCTTCATGTCTCTGTAGGCCTTGTCAGCTGTTTGGGTGATGATAATGATGGTGATGATGATAACGATGGTGGTGATGATGATGATGGTGGTGTTGATTAAAAAGATGATTGAAATGATTGAGGACAATGTCAGTGGCAATGTCAAAATGATGAAATGACTAAAAGACCAGTTGTGCAAACCGACAATGTGAAAAGAGTTTGATGATTGATTTCATAATCACCACCACCACCACCATCATCATCATCATCATCACCATCATTATCTTTGCTCTTGCAAACAGCAGCTCACCTATTGCAAAGATGTGGGGTGGTCTCGTACCCAGTGACCTCCCCTGGTAGGATTCGATGGATGCCTTGTCATACAAGTGATCCAACAACTTGTAAGGATTAATGGCTATCAGGATGTTAGCCACGTACGTCTGGTAAATCAGGAAGACGTGAATAAAATAATTCAATTAGTTAATTAATAATTCAATTAGCTAATATAATAAATTAATGTTATAACTTATATTGCAAGTTATTATTATTATTATTATTGTTTTAATGATATATATTAATAAATACATATTAAAAATAGTAATTTTTATTGTTTGATTCATGCCATGCAGTAAATTTAGGATATAAATATCATAAAAGATTAAAAAATGGTAGGGTTTTCATGTTAGTAAATCTTAAATAACAGCGTGAAATTTCACATCACCACCCTCATCACCACAACCACCATCATCACCATCATCATCATCATCACATCAATAGCATCATTGTCATTGTCATCATCACACTAATATGGGCAGATATACATATATATATATATATACAACACTATCATCACAGTCATCACAGTCATACTAACATATATTGAATCCCTGGCATATCTCATCCTAAGGTTGTTCAACAACGTTGCTTCGTTGAGATACATCAGGGAACCTGTTGAACAACAATAACAGTTGATGTAACAACAACAACAACAGGAATTAAGAAAACAATTGTTGCTGTAATATCTCAATTACTATTTTATTTATTTATTTATTATTATTCCCAAATTATGGCTATCTATAACTCAGCATTAGGGCTAACTTGAAAGCATTGCTTATAGTTGCTTTTAAAGTTATATGAGAACATATATTATATTATATGACATTATATTATATTATATTGTAATGAATTAAGATTTTTAATAGCGAATAAATAAATAATAATATCATTGTTATTAATAATAACAATAATAATAGTAATAATAATAATAATAATACTAAACAGTTCCCTCACAGTTGTCATCAACATCCTTCTCGTACTCCTCACAAGGAAACGTCTGCGAGTATGGCGCCACGACCTCCCTGCTCCCGTGACTCTCCTTCGTCTCCAAGGTAACCACGTCGCTGGAAATGTCCTTGATGACCCCCATCCTGTAGCCCTCCGCCGGGTCGGGCACCCAAACCCTCCTGACTCCGTCCATCTTCGGCAGGCTGAGATCTGATTGGTCGAAGGGGTTAACCGGGGTTAAGCATTGATTGGGTCTAAATTTAGCATTAATAAAATTAATAATAATAATAATGGTGGTGGTGATGATGATATTAAGGATGATTTATTACTCAACCATGGTATTTATTATTTAACCATTATCACCACAGTTTACTTCAGTAAGTGTTATCACTATTACGTAATCTGTTACGGTTAGAAACAGTTCTGACGCGTGACATCATTGCCCGGGGCAGATGGGTGACAGGAGAGGTCACATGTCACAATGTCAGAAGACACAAACGCACCGTAGGTTCGAACTCGTTAGGATTTAATGGAGATTATTACATAACCACACGAACACAATCCTAACGTGTTATCTTATTACATGTTATCTTATTACATGTTATCTTATTACATGTTATCTTATTACATGTTATCTTATTACATGTTATCTTATTACATGTTATCTTATTACATGTTATCTTATTACATGTTATCTTATTACATGTTATCTTATTACATGTTATCTTATTACATGTTATCTTATTACATGTTATCTTATTACATGTTATCTTATTACATGTTATCTTATTACATGTTATCTTATTACATGTTATCTTATTACATGTTATCTTATTACATGTTATCTTATTACATGTTATCTTATTACATGTTATCTTATTACATGTTATCTTATTACATGTTATCTTATTACATGTTATCTTATTACATGTTATCTTATTACATGTTATCTTATTACATGTTATCTTATTACATAACGAGATGACTATCGTTGCATAACCATTGCCAACCACAGTCACTACAACCCCTGATAACACTTTTATCATCACCCGTGCCACTGTCTTCAGTGACAGAAAGAAGTCTGGAATCCTGTCTGCATCGTCAAAACCCGTCCTCGGTCCTCGACATAAATAACTCCGTGAATTATAAACGTGGATTTGACAAATTTTCCAAATAGCAAAATGTTTACATGGGGAATGTCGAGAATGTTATGCGTCTGCGACCTGTCTGTCTGTCTATATGTCTGTCTGTCGTCAGGATGTAATTTGACAACAGCAGCAGCAACAACAACAACTGAACAGCCCATGTTAGGGAAAGTGCAGATGTAATGAGTGAGTGAGTGAACACATAAACAAAATGTGTTAGTCACCTTAGACTTTGGTTTTGAAATGACAGTAACGTTTGGTAATTTGTGACAAACTTATTGACAAATATTAACTTATTACGAGCAAAATAAATAATATCCATCAATTACTGAAATAATTCAGAAATTAATATTAATCGAGTTCACAGGTTTAATATGATTCCATGACTTGCGACTCATTTGATTCAGGTTCAACCAGTCCCTTCATTAAGTTTTAAACATAATGTAACATTCTTTTTAGCATTTGGAGCTCAAACTAAAATTATTTTGATAATGACACAAGCCAATGCATTCACAGCAAACAAAATGGCTTAAGTAAAACGGGGCTGAATAATATATACATTTTCTGACATATATACAAATATTTACATTAAAAAAAGGGCACTTGTTTATCAATAAACCATCAATACAGTCAAAGAATACAATCATGAAACAGCAAAAAAATCTCGAACATGAGTCAACTCACAAATAACTTTCGAATAACCGGTGAAATCCCTGTTCCTATAAATGTTTCGCAAATAAAACTCTAAATTACAATAAGCCTTTTTCCGAAGGAAGAGATTCAGTTAAATTTTAAAAGTACAATCTAGGTTCACAAACAGTACAAGTTTCTCAGAGTAAATTTTTATCGAGCGGAAACTCCGCAACCCAAGCCTACGTCCAAATATCAACGCAAGTATTTGGCGAGCGCTGCATACCGCACAGCTCACCTGGTACCTGTTGACAAAGACCATCAGCTATGTTTACATGTCTCCAACGGCTCGCGTCGGCTTCGATATGGCTAATTATGCGACCTGTAAATATTACGAAGACATAATTACGAGCCGATTCCCGCCGCTCATTAGCCGTAAATAACGCCAGTCCCGAGTCAGCTAGCTTGCAGACATTGAAAGACGCCAAACTGTGGACGCCGCAAAAAGTTGTTTCGATTGAAAAAAAATATTTTACTTACTTAATAATACTATTTCAAGGTTTGTCCATTGTTCAGAAATTTTAAGACAAAAAATTTCATTTGGTCAATAAATCTCAGTATTGACAAGATTTATTCAGCATTCCCTTTGCACGAAATATTATTTCGCTTCAGTTGACAAAATTCAATTAGCTTTTGACTTGTCTGCTAATTCTTTTACCTGTTGCAATTGTTATGCTTGTTGGTTACACCCGCCAAGTGATGCCGAAAAGCTGAGCATTCGTTAAGAAAGCGGGGAATGGTTTTTATGGTCTTGAGTTTACTGGCTTTTTCGAAATTACTGGTTGTTGATGTCAGAAAGAGTTGTAATGAATTGAACTCGCTTCCAGTTATGAACGCCGGCCAATCAAAGATTTAAAGCCCAAGTTAGTTTATTTTAAACACAGAAAATGTTGACAATGTGCGTTGAGTCGCTTATCGCTAGCTATGCGAGTCCAGATGTTATGCTTGCCAGTAAAACATTCGAGTTGAAAGTTTCTGTTATTTGGAGCAATGATTTGCATAAGGAAGAAATTGCAACAGTTAATCGGAAATAATCTCCAAAACTATTGAGGCTAGAATTCTTCAAAATGCAAACTACATTCATCGCATTTGATTGAGATGCATTGAAGAAATAATTTTAATATCAAGTATTTACAAGTCTTCAAATATTTACAAGAGACTAACAAGCAAGACTCTAAAAGTATTGATTAATACTAACTTAATATCATTAACTAAACCCCTTAAGCTTCCATTGAACACTTCATCCGACATCCTAGAAAAAGCAAGAATATGACCACAAAGGGGCTTCTAACATTGTCGAAGCATTCCGGGGGTACCTTGGCCAACCGGGAGAGAACGGCCCTGCAGCTCAACGAGGCTCTTGGAAGGCAGGGAGTGAGAGTTTTTGCAACGTCTCCAACCGGTCTCAAGAGGGAGCTCAACATCTCCTGGAAGAATGGAGTCTATACCACCGATTTCCAGCCCAACGAAATAGGTTCCTGCTTTTCTTATTATTAAAATAAATTGTAAAAAAATAATAATAAACAAAAATTATGCTCGTTTAAATCTGACCAAATTTATTACTCAATGAGCACAGGCAACTGGAACTTTTCCATCGTGAACCTCTCCGATGGCAGTCATGTTGAGGGCTCCCCATTTGACATCAGGGTTCACGACCCCAGGGGGGTTCGGGTGTCCGACCTCGTCGATGGGGTCGTTGGGGTGCCCTGCTGCTTCGACAGTGAGTCGTTTGTTTTGGACGCTTGATTTTGTTTTTGGTTTATTTTATTATTATTATTATTATTATTATATTAATGTTAATGCCTTGTGCTATTGTCATCATCATCAATCATCACTATCATCACCACTATTACCATCGTCGTCATCATAATCATCGGCATCATTCCTTCCCAGTCGACACCTCCAGGGCAGGTCCTGGAACTGTGATCGTGAAGGTCAACCACAGAGGCAACCTCATCAACTCTGACCTCATGACAGACGACCTCAGGGGCATCCATAGGGCAAAGTTCATACCCCCTTACCCTGGGCAATATGACATTGAGGTGTTCTTTGAAGGAAACCAAGTCTCAGGTGGGCATTCTTGTGTGGTAGAATGACCTATTTACATGTTGACCCCATTTCTACATCTGCGATAGGCTCCCCATTCAGCTACAAGGCCATCGACCCGAGTGACGTTTCCTTGAAGGTCATGGGGCTTGAGGTGGTGAAGGTCAACGAGCCAACATCTTTTGAGGTCGTGTTTTCAAAAAGTGTCACAGGGTCTGACAAGGATAAGCTGGAAGTAAAGATTGTAGGTGAGATAAATGGTGATAAGTGGTTATGGTGATTGATATCAATCAACAGTGATTGGTGATCCATAGCTGAGGGTGAAGGTGATGTTGAAAATATGGTGATGATGGTGAAACCATGGTGGTGTTGAAAACAAATTATGTTGAAAATATGGTGATGGTACCATAATGGCATAACAGTGTACAAAATCGTAAACAGATCCAAGGGACAGAAATCTCCCTGCAACACTGAGTGCTTATTCTACCATGTCCTTCCTTGTTGAATTCGTGCCTTTCGTAACAGGTGAATTCATTTGTCCAGTGATTCTTCCATCCTTCCATTCTTCCAAAATTCATCCATCTATTCAATCAGTCATCTGATCATTTATTTATTACATTCACTCATTCATTCACTTCTTCTATCCATGCACAGGTCTCCACGAAATCTCCGTGCTCTACCACGGCGTGCAGGTGACCGGGAGTCCGTTCACCTCCATGGCCCTGGACCCCTCCTCCGTTGCCATCTCGCCGACCAATCGGATCGGAACGGTCGGGGAACCTTTCACCGTCATTGGTTAGCCCTGAACTGATTTGGAATGACGGGCATACGTGAATATTTTTATTACCTCTTGTTTAGTAATTTATAATAATTTATGGTTAATAATAAATCAATTTTTTACGGTTATTTTACGGTTATGAATTCGTTTATTCAAAAAAAAATTTGAAATATACACAGATCATGCCCAAAAAAAAATCACAAATTCATCAATGGTTTATCCCAAGGGAATTTGATTCCCGTCTAGGGGATAGGCTAATTCATATTGACAAAGTTGAAGGGGCGTATGAAAGGGTCTTTACATAAATGATAAACTGAGATTTTGATGACAAACTTTTATTATTTTAGGTTATATTGTTATTTGATAATTTATTAATAATCCATCATCATCATCATCATGGGGTCAACATGGGTTAAAAGTGAATATATTGTTATTAGATTAAATGTCATTTCATTATTTGTAAATTTATAATTTATTTCATTTAATTCATCTTCTCAGTCGACACGAGCAAAGCAGGACCGGGAAAGTTGGACGTTCAAATCTTGAAGGAGGGCGAAAAGGTTCCGGCGAAAGTCTCGGAAGTTGCAAGGGGTATGCACCAAGTGACCTTCGTCCCCGGCGACAGCATGCCGCACGAGGTCAGGGTCAATATTGATGGAATCTCCGGAGAAAGTAAGTCTTTGATTGATTGATGTTACTGTTAAATGGATCAATCAGGGGTTGAAATAATTTGAAAAAGATCTTTGTTAATAATTAATTGTCATAAAAATTAAACAAATTAGAAAAATATCAATGTAAGAATAAAGTCTTTTTCAACTTTTCCGTTAAAAACAGATTGCAACCTCATAGTGCCAGTGATAGACAAGAGCCTCTTTAAGATACTGGGGGAGGGTGTGTCCTATGCAGCTGTCAATCATCTGTCCACCTTCAAGGTGATTGGCTCGAAGCTGGGTCAGGGAAGCCTCTCTGTGGACATCACTTGTGAGAAGAATATTTTTTTTTAATTCAACATCTCATCATGAATTGCATTAATAATGACAATTTTGTAACAGAAATAATAAGATAATTTAGTGTTGGTCAGTTGGCCATAATAATACTAATCGTTAATAATAAAAATAATTGGTAATAATAATAAATAAATTAATTTACAGCCATGGCAGATGGCAGCACTGTTCCTGCAGCTGTAAAGAGCAGTACAGGAAATGGAAGCGACGACAGAGTGTACGACGTGGAGTACATGACGAGAAAGATAGGTCGTTAAATTTGCATCGATTATGATAATGATGCTTCCGTTGATTATAATGATTAAGGTGATCATGTTTCAACAATGGTGGTGTCGATGATGGCAATCGTTACATCACCAACGATCTCACCTGTCGCCTCCCAATACAGGTGATTATCGGGCCGAGGTGAGGTACAACAATGCCGTCATAGGCGAGGGTCCGTTCGTGATCAAATCCTTCGACCCCAGAAAGGTCAGAGTCCAGGGATTGGCTGATGCTGTCACAGGGGTGGAGTCTGATTTCGTAGGTTAGCAATGATTGGTAAGAGGATTATTAAGATTGCCTGTAAATTCTTAAAAAAATGTGCTTTATTTTATTCTTAATTAATTTATATTATTATTATTGCAGTACAATATTAATTAATTAATTAATTTATTTATTTATTAATAATCATCACCATTGCAGTTGATGCCACTGAAGCTGGTGAAGGTAACATGGTGATAGCCATCGAATCTTCCGAAAACCGTGACCTGAAGTGCCCCAGCCATGTCGACGTGGAAGGGTCAAAGTTCAAGGTCAGGTTCACCCCGACCAGGGGAGGGAGTCACAAGGTCAACATACTCTTCAACGACAAGCCCATTGCAGGTCAGACATGGTATTCATAATGTTGCTCCTTACATAAATTAATTATGATTATATTTAATTATGATTATGAAATTAATGATTAATAAAATAAATCTAATAATATAATAGTTATATTTGTAATATAATAATCTCAATAAAATCCAATTTGGTCCAAACTACTTCCCCATCCAGGCAATCCATTCCCTTTCAACGTCCTTGACCTCTCGTCCATTGTCGTCAAAAGTTCAACATCACAGCAGGGCATGTCAAAGGTCAACAAAAACATCAACCTGTTCCTGGCCGCCCCAAACTGTGACCCCAGGGACTTCAAGGCCACTGTTAGAGGTCAGAGCTTGTTGTTTGGCTGTGACCAGGTTTGATAGCTTTTGTTGGCAGCTGCAATTGTGTAAATTTTTTAATATTTTAAATAATTTCTTTAAATGTTAATTCTAGTTTAATTAATTGTATGTTAATGCCTTGCAGTAGTTGTTGATAGTGTATCTGTTGGATGAATATCGTTGTATGAATATTAGATCTAATTAATCCTAATGCCATACATTTCACTTTTCAGCCATTGTTTTGTTTGTGTTTATTTTTAGGTCCTCATGGAGAATCCATTCCCTCGAGGGTGACCATTTCAGGACAGGACGGAGTCCAAATTAACTTTCTTCCAACATCCATTGGTAACGGAGAATGATTTTCCCGATAACGATGATGATAATAGTGATATCGAGTCATGGCATATACGATGTGATTATGTGCACCAGCTGATTTATAACTCATAATAAATTATTATTAAGTAGTAATTAATTAATATTATAATTTGGTAATCCTAATGCGCATAAATTTCCAACAGGCGAGCACAAAGTAGAAGTTACGTGCAAAGGACATCCTGTACCTGGATTTCCCCAGATTATTGATGTCTGGGACATTGGTGGAGTAAAGGTCGGGGAAATCGGGTCGGGTCAAGTGGGGAAAGCGACCTCATTTCAGGTTGATGCAAGTAAGGCCGGTGCCGGCCAATTGGAAGTCACAGGAAGTGGTCCTAATGGAGAGAACCTACCCATAATAGTGAGTTCAGCCAGGCCAGGGCATTATGCTGCGACCTTCACCCCGCAGAGTTCAGGTCAACACAAACTGGAAGTGACTTTTAATGGAGAACATGCCCAGGGTCAGATCTGAACGTTGCACTTGGAAATGTTCTTTAGTATTAATGCTTTTAAATATAGAATTTCAATAAATGTGCTCTTTTGTTGCTTCTCTTCTTTTTCAAATATTTATCGATATTTTTCCAAAATATTATCTAAATTCTTTTGATTATTTGCAATTATTTGGGATTATACCATAATTCATGTAGGAAGTCCTTTTAAATGCCCTGTGGTGGATCGATCGAAGGTGAAGGTCGAAGGCGAGGGCTTGGGTCGAGTGGCCGCGGAAAAGCAGACGAGTTTCGACATAAAGTTGGATCAAATTGGAACCCACATTGACGAGAAAGACCTCTCTGTCAAGATATATGGTTGTTGCTATTCTGGGTACTTTAACAACAACAATAATAATAATAATAATAATAATATAGTAATAACTTAATATAATAAGTAATGATAATATTAATGTCATTATCAATCCAGATCCATCTGGGCAGCTTGTTAGCCATCAACTGCAAAGACTGAGTGGCATGCCAGATAATTTTAGGGTCCAGTTCACCCCAAAGAGGGCAGGTCAGCACAGGGTGGAGGTCCAATGGCAGGGGGCCGACGTGGGGGTCGGGCCGCACCTGGCCGAAGTTTTCGACAGCCGAGCGGTCGCCGTCGGCAACCTTCCGGAGTACGCGGCCCTGTCCGAGCACCTGACTTTCGATGGTTGGTGATGTTTCGGGACCTAACCCTCGGTGTCTCACTTGTAAAGTTCAAAATGTGAAGCAAGAGTTAAAGATCTATTTGTGATCAAAAATTTTTTTCACCTTCAGTTGACCCCAGTAGGGCTGGAAATGGAAGGGTAGAGGTCAGAGTTCAGGGACCTTCGAGGGCTTACCCTGCCAATCTTTCCCCTTCCTCATCCTCGTTGTCGTCTTCATCACCCCAGGGAAAATTGAGGGCATCCTTCGAACCCAGGGAGGCTGGCAGGCACGAGATAAGCATTCTGTTTGAAGGAGAGCCTATAGGTGATAAATATTGTATTATTAATAATAACATCAATTTAATAATTAATTACCTGATTAATTTATAATAATAATTTGTAATGAATACTCTATAAAAGTTATTGCATATTTTGATGTGATTTTCAAGGTTCTCCCCTAGTTTGTAATGTTGTCGATCCAAAAAAATGTGTTGCCCAATGGGATGAGATCAAACAGGTTCCCACTAATAAGAAGGCCAGGTTGGAGGTCAGGTCTGACCAATCATTGCCCACAAACCTAATTTCAGCCAATGTCATTGGTTAGTTACTGTTGTATTCATTTTTGTCAATTTTACATTATCTATTTCTAAGAATAACATAATTTTACAGGCATTTTTATTGCCTCGGTTGGCATTATCAATTAAATTCTGAATTAAAGTATATTAAATTGATTAAAGTTATTGATTAAAATTCCCAGACCCAAGTGGCGATAGGCTTCCAATTTCCTTGCTAGCTGCTGAATCAGCCAGAGGGAAGTCTGGGGGAGGAGCCATCTTGGAGTTCTTTCCGATCGCTCCAGGACGACACAAGGTGGAACTTTCCGTCCTCGACAGACCCGTACCGGGAAGTCCCTTCGTGTCGGAGGCATTCGACGCTTCTGACGTCGAAGTGGAAGGACTCGATCGCGACTTGGTGCCTATTAGGAAACCCGTGGAATTTGTAGGTCGGTTGTTGACGACGACAATGATGATGATGATGATTGTGAATAAAGCACCTAATGCTTCCATTACAAGTTGAGAATGGACAAAATTTTCTTCACTCAAACTAAAATACTCTCAATCAAACCCACAATTTAAATTATTTTTCCTTAAATCTTGTTTGTAATTTCCTTTTCTTTATATTATTTATATCTTACTTGTTCATTTCAAAATTATAAGTCAGGAAATCTGGACTGGGTGAGGTCAGGGCAAAGGTCAGGTCGTTGGGCGAGAAGCCGTCGAGGGTCGTCGTGGCTTGCAGATCCATTGGAGGCGGAGCTACAAAGTTTTCCTTCACACCTGTCGATGTGTCAGATCACATGGTGGAACTCACCTGTAATGACGAACCCGTGACAGGTTCATTAATGGCACAAATTGCAAAAAAATGCTATAATAATAAGGGGCATCTTTCACAAAACGCCTTGTAGCATTTAGATGAACATTTAGTGCAAAGATAATAAAAGCTGTTTTATCAAAATAACCTGCCTAGGATTTCCTAAGGTCATCAGGGCTTTTGACCCCGACCCCCCAAAACCCAAACCCGCCCCCGTCGATTCCTCTTCTCAGTACGAGACGTTTGCGAGGGAAATGTCGTCTGCCACTCAGACGACTTCGAAACCGAACTACGAGTCGGCGGAGGTCATCGTTACAGGTTAGAGTTTTTGATCATCATCATCATCATCATCATCATTGGGATCATCACCTCCACCACCATCATCATACTCAAAGTGTCACCATCATTGGGATCATCATCATCATCATCATCATTAAGAGCTTTACCATCTCCTCCAGCTCCAGGTGGACAAAGGGTACCTGCACGACTGGTCAGGCAACAGGCAGGAGATTACAAGATCGATTACAATTCTCCTTATGTTGGTGTGTTCTGACTTTTTTGTCCAGTCTCAGTGGTCATCGTCATCATCATCATCATTGTCATCATGACTTGTAATGATCGCTTAGTAATCACATAATAATAATAATAATAATAATAACAACTCGTGAATTGATAATTATCAATTAACTATTTAAATATTAATTTAATCATTTGATTTAATAATTTAATAAATTCATTTTTTTCATTAACTCGTTAATGTGAAACAACATAATGATTGCTTGATAATTGGTTAACAATTACTTGTAAGTAATGTTAACTAACCAACAGGTCGTCACAAGGTCGAGGTCCTGTTGGAAGGCGAGCACGTCATGGACACGCCCTACTACGTCGACCTTCACGACGCCTCCAAGGTCGACGTCATCTCTGCCAAGCAGAAGTGGATGCTCGGCAAACCGGTCGACTTCGAAGGTGACTGATGATGATGGTGGCGGTGATGATGATGATGATATTAAAAAGGCTATGTCGGTATTTTAATACGGTGAACATCTTCCATTTCAAGTTGTTATCTTTTTCCAATAACGCAACTTTAGGGCTGTTAACCAGCTCATTACATAACTAAATATCACATAACAACTTTCACGTTTGCCATTCAAAAATAGTGGTCACGAAAAGGGCAGGCGACGCAAAACTGAACGTCAAAGTCCTCGCACCCGACGGGTCCCCGATGCGGACCGAGGATTTGCCCACTGGGGATGGTCTCAGGGTCGTCTACACCCCCAAGTCTGTCGGACCCCACAGGGCTTTTGTGACGTTCGGGGGAGATCCGGTGCCAGGAGGTGATGTTAATTATAAATTAATAATCATTTCATAGATTTACAATGATTGTTTAGTCTAAAATTACAAAATTGTTGCCATCATACAACACACGATTGCAGATTAACGTCTCCCACGATTCTCTAATCATCATTTCCTCCAACATCTGCAGGAAACCCTCTGATCCAAGATGTCATCCAACCATCCCAAGCCACGGCCCTCGGCTCGGGGCTGACGAGGGGCCTCAAGGATGAACCGTCGACGTTTTTCGTGGATGGCAAAAACCAAAAGGGGGACCTGACTGTTCAAGTAGATGGTAAGTAACTTCCAATCAACAGTTGTGATCCTGAAGATGGCTGGAGTGAAGATTGGAGGTGTCACTGTCTTGGCCAACTTGTGTACTTGCATATTTTAAGTATAAATATTAAGTAATTTAAGTAAATTTTAAATTAATTATCGCATAATAACATCTTGAAGTTATATTTCATATTTCATTGCTTTAATTTTTTTGAGTCACTTCATTTTCTAGTTGTATTAGCCATTAATGACCTATTAAGGCAATTATTTCAACCTTCCTGAAAATCATCGAAGCATGAACAAGCACCTGTCTTAAGCTCCATTGCTTTTGATTCAATCAGGTCCCAACAGCATCGCCAAGGTCAACATAGAGTCGGTGCGGAACGGGGCCTACAACGTGACCTACATACCCGTGGAAGTGGGTCACTTTGATGTCTTTGTCAGGTGGAATGGCAAAGACATAGCAGGTCGGTTCATGACTTAAATAATAATATTATATTATAATAATTAATATATTAATAATAATAATATAATGCAATAAAACACATTATTAATTAAATAATCAACTTTAACAATTCTGGTAATCATTTTATTTTCAGACGATGCTGCATATTTTTGTTTTTGTGATTGCACCCCCTCCCCCCAAAAAAGTATTGTTTCGTTTTTAGTGCATCTTTCATGCCATTTGACAGGCTCTCCATTTAGACCTAAAATAGTTGACCCCACCAAGGTCAAGGCCTTAGGAGGCTGGGACAAGGTCATAGATCCCCTAACTAAGGTCATGAACTTACGAGCCGGTGAGGTCAACAAGATAGAGCTCGACACCAAAATGGCCGGACCGGGTGCGCTTTTGAATTTAATTTCCTCCAATTTGACTGTTTTCTGCGGACGACGGTTCATGAATATCGATGACGTTGCTTAGGTCGACTGAGTTCGGAAGTCGTGAACCTGAGGTCGAGGGTCAACGTGCCCACCGACGTCGTGAAGATGGACGAGGATCGGCACATGGTGGCATTCGTTCCACCAGAAAAAGGTTTGGGATGCGACGTCTTGTGTGATTTTTTTTCTATTCCTTGACAATTTTAGTGACGATATGATTGTTAGAAATTACCAAATATTATTATTTTAATTTTTTTTTTTTATGGAATTTGGCGATTATTTAATGATGGAGATAAATTATGGTAATCTGAAATGAATCACTCTGCCTCCAGGTGATTACCTCATCAGAATTATGTGGGAGGATCTCCTCATACCCATGTGTCCAATCACAGGCAATGCAAAGGGTAACTCCTCCTTCTCGGCCGCCACTCAAGCTTCATGGGGTGGCCTAAGTCCCATAGTAACCAATGAAATTTCGCCGGCCAAGGTTGCAGTTTCGGGAAGGGGCTTGAAAGAAGCCACGGTGGGCCAAGTAGCGGAATTCATCATTGATGGGACCCACGGTGGCCCAGGTTTATTGCACTTATTGTCAATTAATATTACAATTCTATGGCTACTACTTCATAATATTTGATGATAAATATTCATAAAGGCTTCATAATTTTTCCATTCAAATCAGGTAAACCAAGAGTAAAACTTACGGGCACGAACATAGAAATTCCTGTCAAGGCAGAACCTATAAATAAAAACCTCTACAGGTGCACGTACGTGCCGAGAGTACCTGGTCGGTAAAATTTTATACATTATTTTACGGACGTTTAACCATCAAGTTGGTTACAAATCAATCCTAAGCCTTAATGAAATAATAATTATATACAACTGTCAATTGGTCAGGAAAATACTGCCTGAATGTTGATTGGGCAGAGGAGCCGGTGAAGGGATCACCATTTGAGCTCTTCGTATCGGAGGTCAGCGATGCATCAAAGGTCGTGTGCTCGGGCGAGGGGTTGAAGAAAGGCATCTTGGGACAGGATATCAGGGCTTCCATCGACACAAGGCAGGCCGGAACAGGTTACCTGGTCACGACGGCGTGACACAAACCGTTAAATTTTATAAGATTATTAATAAAAATTTGTTCTCAAAAAAGCATTACTGGTTTAAATAGGAGCATTATTCTGAAGATATTATACGTCGTCAGGGTCATTGGAAGTTCAGTGCCTGGGGCCGAGCGCTCGAGCCGCTACCGAACTCCGCGACCTCGGGGATGGAACGTTCACGGTCTACATCAAGCCACGGGAGTTGGGTAGGCATCAGCTGGACATCAAGTACTCAGGAAGGCATGTTAATGGTTAGTGACTAACTTATAGTTGTGTGGTAATTAGTAGTGGTTTTCATTTTCTGACAATGACTAATAAATTTGACTAATATGTTTCTGTTGATATTAGCCTCTCATTTTTTATGGGTATTATCAAATTTTAACACATTCATTAGAAAATATATTAGTCACTTTATAGTTTATTTGAAATTTTCAAATAAAATAATGATTTTTAGATTATATTTTTCTTTATCAACCATTAAATATTTCTCCGGATGTAATAAACAATCTGTCGTCTTATTACAGGCTCCCCATTTTCCTTAAAGGTCTGCCCTCCTCCTGACCCGTCTAAGGTGACGGTTTACGGACCTGGCGTTCGACACGGTCTGCTGGCGGATTTCAAGAGCCACTTCTTCGTGGACACCGCGGGAGCCGGTGCCGGGCAACTGACGGTGAGGGTGAAAGGTCCGAAGGGGGCATTCTGCGTGGAGATGCAGAGAGACGACCTGAGGGACAGGCTGATCACCTGCCGATACGACCCGTCAGAAAAGGGGGAGTACATAGTCCAGGTAGGCGGATTAGACGTCTTCAGGCGTTAGTCGCCAGTATGGTATGCAAAACATGTGTGTAAAATGGTTGTAGTGTTAGGGATATTATTGCTGCAAATTAGTATGAGGCTTGTCATTGAGTTACCATCTGCTTACATTTATCTGCATGATTACAAATTTTATGCTTCAAAATATTACCTTATATCTTATGTTTCTTGATATTTGTTGCACCTTGGTCCAAACCACTCACCAGTTGGTGTCTTTATTATGTCTTCACCATCATAACACGATTAACAATGGCCAAAGTTCCGACCGACAGGTGAAATGGTCCGACGTGGATGTTCCCGGCAGTCCTTTCCTCGTGCGAATAGTAGACACGAAGGAAGAACTCGAAGAGGCACTCAGGACCGTGCCCACGCCTGCAGAGCTGCCCTTGCCCAGGACGTACGACCCCTCCCCCGACCTCTTCCGCAGAAAAGGTCTAGGCAACGATGCGGTGGATCGCATGCCGAGGACCGGCAAAGACACTTTCGTGGGGAGATCGGAGGATCCCTTCTACGAGGCCACGAGGAACACTAAACCGGTCTTTCGACAGTACAACGGTCTCAGGAAGATGGAGTCCCAGAAGATGGATCTTTCATTTAATTCGACCCTTCGATCCTACAATGCTCCACAGAGGTCCCTGTTCCAAGCCGGACAAAGTCGAAGCAAATGGCAGAAATAGCTCTACGACTTCGTTGGCATCATTCCCGTTTGGAACACCTTCGTGATGTCCTCATTCTTTCTTGTACTGTACTGCAGCATTAACAAGATGTTATTTTATGCATTCCCCTGTTTCTTTTGATGTTCCTTTTTCTAATTCTTGTGTCTCGTTGGATCCCTCTTCTCCTGATCAAGAAAAACTGATCAATTTCACTTTAATTTCACTTGTTTAGCAAACCTGTCTTTCCAACAAATTTTGCTTTAACAAAGGCTAAAGTGATTGATCTCTGATAACCTTAAGGCTAAAAAAACACACCACTTGCATTGCATGTTGTTACTAAACCCTACCTTTTAGCAACTACTTGCTAATTGTTTCGTTTGCCATGGTTTCGGTGAATTTCTTTTATTTTGCTTTCTTTGGTCTTTACTCAGACTTTACTCAGCGCTTGAACCGCGGACGTGTTTGTTGTTTTTTTTTTACGTGCCTTCGTAAATAACGTTTTGAAGAAACTTTGAAGAATATTTTTTGAACAAGAAACAAATTTTCAAATGTTCTCGTGTTGTGATAAAAGGATTTTCCAAAATAGGAAAGAGGCATAGAGAACATTTGAAGCAAAAAGGTGTGTCACAGGAATTGATGATGAACAGTGCAAGAAGCAGTGAATGATGCAGATGCAACAAAGTTTGAGAGTGCTAAGCTAAGAATCAGCTTTGATGCAATATATCTCGTGTTGAGTTACGGTCATGCAGGTTGGCTCGGAGCATCGTGACCTCGCAAATGGATCGATCGAATCCCAGTGTTGCCTGCAAGGATGTTGATTCTCCTTGAAGTTCTGCACTGGTGCGTGGCATTGTTGGGAAAAGTTCCTGCGATTGAGACGCATCCGAATGACGGGTTACGTTGGAAAATGGTAAGATTCTATCTTCAGAGATGCCGGTTTCCTTATCCAAGACCCTCAGGTGACAGTGTACGAGAGAGTGCCTCTTCAGGTTGGATCGAGTTTTGAAACTTTGATTGCAAGCGCTGCACGCGAACGGTCTTCTGTCTCCGTGAGAGGCGAGGTGAAGCTTCAGGTCAGCAGGCCTGGCATATCGCTTGGGACAGAGAGGACACGGCTGCATGGAGGAGGGGTCGTGAGAGCGCAAATGGAGCTTGAGATAGCGGGCCTGCTTGAACGACTTGCCGCACAACTGACACCGATTCGCCGTTCCGTCGACTGCCTTGGCACCGTGGACGGCCCGAACGTGGGCGCGCAGGTTGAAAGGTGCCGAAAACGACTTGTCGCAATCGGGGCACCGGTAGATGCGTCCGCCGTGCGTGAAAGAGTGCTGGCGCAGAGATGACGAGCGCTTGAACCTCTTTCCGCACTCGCTGCATTGGAACGGCGTATCCAAGCGGTGGACCGCCTTGTGAGAACGCAAGCAACTTTCGAGCTTGAACTTTCGACCGCAAACCTCACAAGAATACGGCCTAGAGTCGAGATGCACGTTCCGGTGCTCCACGAGATGGCAACGCCTCTTGAAACGCCTCGGACATTCCGGGCACTGGAATCTGGCCGCTTGGAAATGGGTGTAACGATGGTTGCGCAGGTAAATCGGATTGGTGAAAAGGAGGGAACACTCGCTACACTTCATGGGTGAAGCATAGTCGCCGTTTGAAGATGACACCGACTCGTTGCAGTGCAGGTAGCCATGACGTCGAAGTTCAACTGGAGTGAGAAAACGCTTCGAGCAAACTTTACATTGGTGTCTTTTGAAGGCCAGAACCCTGCACATCATGGAATCTTGGCAAGATTTTCCATTGCCGGAAATGACATCCTTTTCCAAAAGATTGTGCTCATTGTTTTCATGGAACGTTTTCTCTTCTGTAGTGTTAAACCTTAAAAAGCACATGCTACAAACAGTGTCTCTGTTGTTTTCTCGATGAATAGAATCGTTGAAGCCAATTTCATCTCCTAATATCCTTGAGAACATTCCTGATTCTCCCGCTTTTCCGTGGACCGCATTCTTCCTGACTTTATGCAAATGAAGTTTGAATCTTAGCTCAGTCCTGAACTGTTTCTTGCAGACGTTGCACTTGTAGTGAAGTTGGGCTTGGTGAATTAAGTCCAAATGATGCTCCAATTCTGAGACCGACTCAAACTTTGTCTGACACTTTTGGCACTCCACTACCGGTCCTACATCTAGAATGGCCAGGTCATGCCTAAGATTTGGGTGTTTTGATGTTTCTTCATCTCTTCCATCATCTTTTGCCTTAGTGTTTGTAACCATAGGTGTTACAGTAGTATTGTAATGAACATTACAATCAGTTGTTGATACATTAGATAAAACAAGATTTATTTTGGAGTTTGTTTTGCTAAGACGTCGTGCAGATCTTCTGATTTTATTTTCATTTCCATCAACTGGTAGAGTTGCCTCTAATATAGAAGCACTGTGGGTGAGAAGTTTTCCTTCCATAAACCTTTTTTCAGAAGCTTCATCCACAACAGTTTGATCTTCAAAGGCATGCTTTCTGTTATCTGAGTGAATATCAGTAAAAATATTTTGAGTTTATAGTGAGATATTTTTCTATAGTCACTCAGAACTACGATTTAAGTGTATTTAAAAAGAGGAACACATATAGGAGCAGACTAACAACAATATTTTTTGAAAGTATCTGCAATCCCTGATTCTTCTAGAAAAGATTTCCCAAGTTTATTGCCAAGATAAAACACTTGATCTAGTGAAGAATCATTCACTGCCACAAAGAAGTAATTGATGCAGGGTTCATAATCTAGAAGATGAATCTTGGAATAAAAATGTCAAGACTTTACACTTATGCAAATAAGAAATACTTAATAGACTATCCTATTAATAAGCTATAAAATCTTATTCTTACCTCGTTGAAAATCCTTTTAAGTTCGTCTGCTAGATCCATTGCTTCCACCACAAACCCAATCATACATCCGATTCAAAGTATCTTTATTTATAAACGTTGCTTCGTATAAGTTTTTTAATGTCATTCGTGCTAAGGAAAAGCGAGAAGCTTGTATTATTTTTTTTTCTTAAATAAACTAAATTTTCCATTTGTTTTGATAAGTTTTTAAAAAATGTTATTGTGTTGACAAAAGCCCATTTTCTTTCGTTAATCCGAGCGATATTTGAGCATTGGTTACTAGTTGAATTTTGGAAATAATCAATTGTTTTGGTTTGCCAAATACCTTTTAAAAGTTGTTGTTTTGAAGTTTTTATTCGCACAACTGAAGTATTGTGATGCTAAATGTCGAAGGATTGTTAGAACTAAGCCTGTGTTGCGTCCAGACATTTCGGCCAGTAACTTAACTGGCGTTGGGTAGTCGAAGACATCGAAGATGTTTTTTCCCAACCCATGCGATGTAATGGCCGGATTCCTAGGTGGAAGAAGCAATAATATTAATAATACGACTGGTAACGCTTTTGTTCACGAATCGTTCAAGACTAATTTCACAACTTCAGCGAGCGTCAAAAAAGACGAAGTTTTGACATCGTTTCCGGGCACTTTGACACTGACCAATAATTGTCAAGTTTTGAATTGCCCTGAATGCTCGAAGCCTTGCACGGGATATACCGTTGTAAACGCACAGATTCGTCAGTGTTCTGACTCCAGCAGCTGGTACAATTGTAACGTCTGCTGTGCTCGCTTTCCCGCCCTCCGAGACCTAGAGGCTCACGTCGCCACCCAGGTGAGGTACTGCTGTTGCGTGTGCAACGCCGGATTCCACTGCCGAGAACTTTACGAGAATCACATAACCGAGCACAAGAACGACCTCATGAGCCACCAACAAGTACACGTACAGCAGCAGCCGGCGACCGTCAACTGCGACGCAGGGCGGAAAACTGCCCACAGCTTTGCAGTGGACCAGCTGGCAACCCTGTCCGCCAGTACCTCGGGATCTAGCGGCTTCTTGCCCTCGATAACCCAGACCATGTCCATCGCAGGCCAGTTGCCAGACCAGGTGGTGGCATTTACAGAATTGGCGAGAAGCCAGCAAGGATCGTTTTTTGTGGCAGCACCTCCTTCCACCAATTATGTAACCCAGGATTACATCTCCATCATGAGCAAAGATGCCAATGGAAAGGAAACCTACAACATAAACTCTTTCCAACTGAATAAAATTCAGGACAAGGATCTGCTCCAGGAAGCATATTGTGGAAGCAACAGCATAGCCAGGAGTTTGGCAGATGTCGAAACCCAGAAGAAGGTAACAGAGATGCAAAACATATCAAACCAAGAGAGCTACACTACCATTGCAGTTTCCATTCAGAGCTTGACGGAAGCGGACAAAAGTTGCGACTTTCACAATCAGGCCGTGACGCAGCAATCCGCGAACAACAACCTCGAAATGGAAACGGGAAGACAGGAGAATCATCAGAATCAGCCTTCCGTCGACGACAAAATGCCTAATCAGCAAATCTCCTTCGTTCAGTTTTCAGATCAGCCTCCATTATCTCAGCAGCAGTTTGTCTGTACCCTGTGCGGCAAAGGATTCAAGACGAAAATCACTCTCGGGAAGCACACCAGGACGGTACACAAGATAGAGTCCCTCACCGGAACCGATTTAATGGACTTCCTGGCGACATCTGTGACGGCAGTGGCAAGACTGCAGCAGCAACCTTCTCCCTCCAATACGGCCGTGCCAGGGCTCGACAAAATCAACCTCCTCGAGGGTTCCGCTCTGGCCGAAGCGATGTTCAACTCTGCCGCGAAAGAGCAGGCGGCCAACGTCGCCGGTACCGATTTGGTCGAGGAAAAGAAAATATTCCAGTCTGCCAGGGAGAACGAAGAAGGCCATCCAGACAAGAAAAAGAGGAGCAGGGGACGGAAAGGGCCTCTGGGACTGACCAGCACTTCCAGGTACCAGTCGAGTCGAGTCAAGTACACCTGCGAGGTGTGCGACAAGGAGTTCATCGACAAGATGAAGCATAGGGTCCACGTCAGAACCCACACCGGGGAAAAGCCTTACGCGTGCGATATATGCGGCAAGCTCTTCAACACGAGGTCGCAAGTCAACAGACACCGTCTCCACATCCACGAGCTGGAAGGCAAGCCCAGGAACAGGCAATACAAGAACCGACACTCCGGCGATTCGACGGGAAAGTCCAACGAGACAATGGGAGGGGCCAACGTTTCTTTCGGGGAGAGCTTGACGTCCGTGAATGCGTCCCAGCAGAATGTCACGGGATCCACGGAGGGTCAGAACACCTCTTCGGCGCAGGAAAGTCTCAACCAGAGTACCGCCTCCAATGACGCCCTGGCCAATTCGATCGTCTATTGCTCCAAGACCGGTCAGCCGGTAGAAATCTCAGACGGAGGAAGCGGTCAGCACAGGCGCAGGAGGGGCTTGCATCGGATTTATTTCTGTCCGGTCTGCGAAAAACCTTTCCAGGACAAGGTCAAGCATGCCGTCCATCTGAGGACGCACACCGGAGAGAAGCCGTACGCATGCATCGTCTGCGACAAGCGATTCAACACGAGATCGCAGGTGAACAGGCACATGTCCGTTCACAAATCCATCTTTCAGAATCCGTTGGACACGACATTTTCATCGGAGGGGGCCCTGGACGGCATCAAGTCCGAGGACGTCGGACAAGAGGCAGTCCCAGAGGTTCAGCTGTCACAGCAGGACTCTCAGAACATTTTGAGGCTGCAGGTTGGAGTTCCGTCCGGCAACTCGGTTCGGGACGAGGCGCCTCAGAATGGAAAGACTCCGTCGTCAAAGAAGAAGAGAAATCGCGATTGGCAGCAGAGCCACATGTGCAGTTTCTGCGGACAAAACTTTGCAACGCCGTCCGGCCTTTCTTCTCACACTAGGAACAGGCACAAAGATCAGATTGTCTTCAATCACAATCTCTTCGACGCGTCCGCCGGAGCCGTGGGAAACGCCGGGCAGGGAAAGGCGGTGGACGCCTCCAAAGTCTGCCAAGTCTGTGGCAAGGCCTTCCGGGCCGCGAACAGCCTGAGGATGCACATGATTCGCCACAGTTCCATCAAGCCGCACAAGTGTCCCATCTGCGAGAGATGCTTCATCACAAAGTTCGAATCAAACCGCTGCCAGAGACGTCACAGCAAAACCAAAACCCAAGACGGCACCTTCCAGCAGGACAAGACGAATCAGGCAAAAGTCGGTAGTGGCGACGCCGCCGTGGTCCAGGCCTTCATCCCCGAAAGCCTCCCCCAGACTGCCACCCAGGCCATCTGCCAGAGGTCGGGGGTCGCGGAGGACATCCCGAGGACAGAGACTGTCGCCTTTCCGGTGACTGCCAACTTCTCGGAACTCGCCGATCCGTCCGCCAGCAACCTGCCGGTCAACCTGTCGAGCCAGGAATCCTGGCTGCAGCAGGGTTATATCCAGACGACCCTGCAACAACAACAGCAGCAGCAACAACAACAACAACAGACGAGGGATGCGTTCATGCAGAAGGCCGTCGTGGCTCACTACCAGCAGATGCAGCAGATTCCCTCCCACTCACCTCACCACCAGCTTTTCCAGCAGCCAATCCCAGAGCAGCTGTTCCAGGTAATGAGCCACAACATGCTCACCCACTACACCATCCAGCAACAAGATGGCTTTCAGCAGCAACAACAACAACAGCAGCAGCAACAACAAACACAGCAACAGCCCGTCGATCAGATGATGAACAACTCCAAGCGGAGACGACGGATGATCATCTGACTCCGCGCACCGAACGACCTCCCCGCTCTCTCCCCCGAGTCGAACTCTCCTCCAATCGTGACCTTTCTGCCTTCCTCGTTTTGCACTCCTCGTGGCCTGAGCCCGAAGAGGTGTCAATCAAAACTGCAAATGTTTTTTTTTGTAAGTTTTCTTCGAGAGGAAATTCTTCTCGCGAAGAATTCGATTGTTTTTTTTTTATTTTTCATTTTGAGATTTCGTACGCGGTTAAGGATCGACGTTGTGGACGTTAAGACTTCGAGTTTCAGAATCATGAAATCCGACGATTTGTACAGGACGCGGTATTCCCCGTCCGAGTGGGGAATTTTCCGCCGTTGTTTTCGCTTAATTTATTCTTAGCCTCACTCCCACTCCATGCCACGAAAATATTTTAACACGATCTTTTCTGCATCTTTAACCGGAGACCAGCCTCGCTCGTTGCTTGAAACACGATAGGTCGAGTAGCACTGCAGGTACCATGGACATTCTTTTGACAACAATAATAATAATAACATTTAGGAATTTATTTTTTAAGCTTATGACGTGCGGAGACATCATGATATTCTTCCTTTTTCCCGAGTCGCGTCGTGACGTTTGTTCGCAAGTCGCACAGGGTCGTACGTTTCCGACGGCAATCCGGTCGTTTAGAGGATGATTTTTTGTTGAGTCGCCAGATAACGTTAGGCGTCCGAACATTTTCATGTCGACGATATATTCAAACCATCAAAGCTAACTTCTGCTCATCTATTGTTTGCATGGTTTTCAGACTGTATCTTACACGGATCGATGTAAACTGCGTTCTTGGTTTTGCGTGATTGCCAATAACATTTGAGTTTTAGAGAAAAAAAAAGAAGAAACTATAAATGCACCTTTAAAGCTGCCAATATATCTTTACTGAATCCATATGGAAGCAAACAGTGTGATTCCTGAGAGATCCAAACGAATTATAACCAATATGTAAAAGGTTTATTTTTAGAATTATGATTTTATAATTTATTATTTCATGATTTATGAATCTTTTTCTTTGGAGGATCGAGACATTATTAGCCAGAAATTCGGAATAGCCGAGATAGCTGAAGAGTTTGAAGTGCACGCTGCATGTCGTCTGCTGCAATTCCGCTACAGCTACACAATTTGATGTCGTCAACACCTTGTTACTAAAAACATAGTTTTAAGACCCTAACTGAAAAAAGCCATTCATCAATATGCAAAATGACTTTGAAAAATGGATCAAGCTTTCATAACTGTTGGGGGCTTAAAAACTTAAAGATACAAGTTGAGCTTTTGCCAATGATGATGACGATAATAATAACAATAGCATTAGCATTACTCAAAACATAACATTACAAACCCAATATGTCTCCTACTTCCTCTGGTTGCAATCTACTCACGATTTGGAATATGGGAAACAAAAAATTCCCACAAGAAAACAAATAAATGCATGAATATTACGAAGCTCCTTTTCAGACAACTATGCTGAGAAGTAATGCTTCATAGAAAATACTTATAAGAAGTGTTAAACTGTGTTTTAACTTCCTTAGAAGTTCATGCCCTTCAGTTGACCCTGTTTCCATTCCAGTCGAACTTTATGGGTTCCTCTGGAACGTAGTCCTCGTAGCTGCTATTCCAAGAGGACAAAAGCTTGCACAAATTTTCGGGACCTTTGCTGGGATAATGGAGTCCGACCTCTCTCCTATTTATTGAAAGACAGGAGTTTCCATCCTTGTTCACAGTTGCCAGGTTGTTTAGGACGGTGAAGGCTTTTTTAATGTTAGAGAAGTGTATGAACCACATCTCCCACATGGAGTCCTGTCTGCCCTCAGACTCAAACTGACGGTACCAGTTGTTTGGAAGAGAACCTTCGACGTATGGATGGTAGGCCGAGGAGTTTGGGCCGGATCGGATTTCGTGGAACCAGTCCTGTGTCGGTAAGAATGTTTTTCTGTTCACGTTTACGATTTTAAAGCATAACTTTTAGCAGACTTCATTTTTAAATCACTAATATATGATAAAATGTTTGCACAATTAAAATACAATTCCTGTAGAATTATAAAAGAAACCTGAAATTCTGCCCAGAGCTTTGGTGCTGGCGCGAATCCCCACGTCCCGATGCAGATGTACATGAAAGCCGATTCGTTTCTAGGAGCTGTTACGAAAAAAACAGGAAATATTTTAAAATAAAATTTTATTTTAATACAAAATGGTCCTTAAAAACAAAAAATCGAATGTTTATCCTTCAATGCTAGAATTTAGATGATGAATGAAATATCCTTCAAATAAATCCCAAAATATTCTGAAATAAACCCAATGTTAAATGTTGCCACTCACCGGACATCCCCCTTTTAGTGTTATGGGCAGCCACCCCATCACTCCATAGGGACGAACCGGCGTAGTCATGGCGACCATTGTACTTCCTGTGGACAGTCTTTAGCCACCTGTAGGCCTGAGTCGATATGTTCAAGTCATCTTCCAGAATGAGACCAATTTCTTTGTAAATCCGAGGAATGAATAAAGACTCTTCCACGGCCTTCGGATCTTTCCTGAATGGGGGAGCGTTTTTGGGCCTCCAGGTGTCTATCCATTGGCCCATGATGCCCACGTGGGAGGTTTGCACGTGCACCCTGGTAGGCCCTTTGAGCCAGGTGAAGTTGCTGATGGCTTCCATGGTCTCCTTGTGTACGCTGCCGTCTTGTTTTGGGTCGATCCAGATCTCGAGGATAGCCTTATCACCATCCAATTCGAGACCTTGCAATGACTCGAGTAGCTTCATGACGCTGACCTTTCGATTGTGCGTGATGACGATGATCCTCAAATCGACCTCCTCTTCGTAGACGCAGGGAATGCCAGCCGTGCAGTTGAGGGAGGGGAGCTCTTGGTAGCCCAGGTACCCTAGGCTCGAGCCTATGGTATCTCTTAACGTTTTAAGTAGGGGCAAGTCATAGTAGTGTTTCACGAAAATTGGTCTTCCTATCCAATGTTTAGAGGCCATAATCAAGAAGAATACGATTGCAATGAAGGCGACGAGAATTAGTTTCACGTAGAATTGAATTCTTCCAAAACTCCCGACCATTTCGTTGGATGGTTGGTGATCTGTATTGATCTGACTAGTGTCGTAAATGTGTTTAATTAATTAATTATTCATTTATTTATATTTAAACAAGATTTAAACAACAGTAATCGGTAATCGGTTTTAATAATTTTACACATTTCATTGCTATAAATAGCAACTGACTTTTAGAATGATGTTTTAATGTCATAATATGCTGTTCACTTGGAAAAAATAAATTCAGCATATTCTCCATTAAAATAGCAACATATTTAGAATTAATAATTATAAAAATGAAAAAAACCAACCTGTTAATTTTAAAATGGGTGGGTTTTTTTTTTTAAAGTAAATCCTAAATTATTAACCGTAATCTTGAAATTTTCTCTGCAAAGTTAAAGTCTTGCTCGAGAAATCGCAGCTCAAAATGTTCCTGCGATTGCCAAAGACTGAAGTTCTTAAGAAATTACCTGTGACCTTCGGATCCTTTCAAGGTAAATCAATCCTTCAAGATTCCTCTCTCTGATTAACAATAGTCTTTAGTTCACATAAGTAGATGACGTGTATTTCACTAAGCGCGCTCTTTATAGGTATATAATGAAGGACGTACTGGTTAGAAATAAGGTATCTGCGTATTGGGGAGAAGATGTTGAGAGCTAAGCACTACACGTCAATTCTACGTTTGAATGAAAACTTAACAGGGCTCATGAATTGAATGCCAACCAAAACCTGATGAAAAACGTCAATAGCATGGTCTGCTATGAGACCAGAACAGGCATGCCTCACTGCATGAGAATATATACATCATACTTATTTATTACTAGCAATCGCTTGCTGTACACGTTGCGATTCCAAAACATAACAATGACAAGATGGCAGGATTTTCGAAAAAAGCGTATTTTTACATGATATAGTTGTGGCATATATATGAAACCTATATACAAACACTCCTCTGATCGAGCACTATGTTGTGTCAAAATTTCAAAGCAATTGGTTGGGTACTTTCAGAGAACATTTACATGATACAAACACACATTGCATTTTTATTTATATAGATACAGATATACAAAAGCGTATTGGTATACAGTAGGGGGTGATACTGACAAATCACATCGGTTTATAAACAGTTTTAATGAAATTGATGGTTTAATTTAATCAGATAGCCTAGTGCGACACTAACCTATCTAGTCTTATCGGATTATCAAAGTGGACAATAGGCACACTAAAGTGTTAGGTCAATTCTCAAGTCTTAGGTAAACGTTATTTACCAAAGTTCAGTCAGGTGGGCACACCTTAAACTAACGAATGATTTGCAATCGCTCTTGCCATTGAACGAAAAGCTCTCTAGTGTGAAACTTGCAGGTGAAAGAATATCAATAGAAATGAAAAAAAGACGATTAAGCAACATAACTGTTGCTATGAAACTCCAAATACAAGTTTTATTAGTTCATACATTTATTTATTTATTAACAATAATGGTAATATAAATACTTTTGGACAGTCGGTGCCTCTGACAGTCTCAACATACTAACCTCACGGACGAATCGTCACTATAAACACCTTGCTTTTTGTCTAAAGGTTTGGTCGTTGTGGACATTGAGAAAGAGAGCCATCTCAATTATTTCAATCTCAACCAGATCATCTGACGTATAACTTCTTTGGTGCCACTTGATGATGCACCGATGTTCTTCAAGCGTCTGTACATTGTCTGCACAATGTTTACGAATCAAATACAAAGTATTTAAGTTTATAATCCCTATTCCTATTTCACGTTTAACCCCCTCATTAATTTTACTACTTTCTCTAATATCATTAATATTATTCATTAATATTGCATTACGTTAATTAATTAACATATTGATAAATATTCATGAGATTAAATTATAATCTTAAATACTACGTATAATGATATTCATTACGTCGTGGCCTGTTTATTACGAAATCAACGAACCGCTGCCGCCTATTATCGCTCAGAATATTTTAACTTCGCTCGCAACTACGTCTTGAGAGCCTTTGAAAATAAATTTATTGTCTCAGAACTTCTTGTGAATCCCTGCAAGAAGGGATCAATTCTTATTAAAAAGGAAATTTTCGAAACATTTCAAACATTATTCGTCTGATTATTAAATATTTCGGCATCACACTGTTATAGAAGTTATTAATATTAATTATTAACATAATAATTATTGTTATTTACTAAAATAATTATTGTTATTTAACAAATTTGTATCATTATTAGTTAGATTAATAATCTACTTTATACTTTCATTGGGAATAAAACTTCGTGATTTCGAATTTTAAATGAATATATTATTTAAATATATATTGCAATATATTATTTAAATAATTATATAATATAATTAAATATATATTGAAATATATTATTTAAATAATTATATAATATAATTAAATATATATTGAAATATATTATTTAAATAAATGTTTATTTCTGTAAATCTTCACTCAATTAACGTATTTATCTGTTTATTTAATTACGTGATAAATTTTTACTCAGAATGTAAATTGAATTTATTTGGCAATGATCATCACCATCATTGATATCGTATTATAATAAGCTCGCTCCGTGGCCTCATATCGCATCATCGTCATCTTCCTCATCGTCATCATCGTCATCGTCGTCGTCTTCAAAGAGGACTTTGTCGCCCATCCGGCAAAACAAACAGGAAAAGACGACAGCTCGTTCAAAAGAACAACAACAACAACAACAAACAGGTTTCGCTTCGAAAGCCTCTAAAATACACCACCGATGACTAACACAACAACAGATGCAACTGTTTTGTTTACAAATTCTGATTTGGAATTTCCTTGAAATGAAATTTCCGTCCAATAATGGACATTATTAACTGTTTATTAATTAATTATTAACTGTTTACCTGACCCGATTTCTTGGCGACAAACCGACCAATCAGAGAACCAGTACCTGCTGGAACCTAATTAACGATTTGCTTTTTGGCGTAGTCATGGTAACCCCACCAAACAAAGAATATTGGCAAAGAAATTGATGTTTATAAAATAATAATAATAATAATAATAATAATAATAATAATAATAATAATAATAATAATAATAATAATAATAATAATAATAATAATAATAATAATAATAATAATAATAATAATAATAATAATAATAATAATAATAATAATAATAATAGTTATGGAACTTTACAGAACCCAGATAATAAGACGGCTAGTTTCAATTCATTCAATTGTATCGTGAACCTCGCGTGAGGCTGAAAACAGAATTTAAAAAGAAACTAAATTTTTAATATAAATTAATAATTTTTAATTGTAAATTAAAGTTTTTTTAATATAAATTTTAATTTAATATAATTTAAATATTAATTAAATATTTTAATATTAATTAAACATTTAAATATTAATTAATAATTTTTATATTAATTAAACATTTTAATATAAATAATAATTTTAATACAAATAAAAATTTTATTACGAATTTAAATTATTTTTTTATCTCCGTAACATCTGACGACCAGCTATGGTTCATTTGCCTTTCAATTTTCAATGTGTGATTTTAAAGATTTTTTAATGTTTTCCTTTTAAACTTCGGTGATGATGACGATTATTATTATTATTGTTATTATTATTATTATTATTATTGTTTTTATTATTATTATTATATTATTATTATTATTATTATTATTATTATTACTATTATTATTATTGTTGTTTTTATTATTATTATTATTATTATTATTAATATCATTGTTATTATTATTATTATTATTATTATTATTATTATTATTATTATTATTATTATTATTATTATTATTATTATTATTATTATTATTATTATTATTATTATTATTATTATTATTATTATTATTATTATTATTATATTATTATTATTATTATTATTATTATTATTATTATTATTATTATTATTATTATTATTATTATTATTATTATTATTATTATTATTATTATTATTATTATTATTATTATTATACACATTTTTCCTGCTTCTTCTCGGTCTCACAGCCGGTGATGAATGAATGCTGAGCACTACCAGTGCTCTCAGCAATTCACCCAAGAACTTTTCGAAGAATGTGGGCAGTGCCCAGCAAGGAGATCTTCTGAATCTCCGAAGTCTTTGGTCGTCCTGGTATCAACTCTACATACTTTGTAAAGTCTTTTCTTAGCGTTCCGAGCGCTCCTACAATTACCGGAACGACTTTAGACTTCACTTTCCACATCCGGTTGATTTCAATCTCCAGGTCCTTGTATTTGCTAATTTTTTCAGCTTCTTTGAGCGCGATGTTCTTATCATCCGGGACGGAAACATCAATTAGCATGCACGACTTGGATCTCCTGTCATGGATAACAATGTCAGGTCTGTTGGCCAATATTTTCCTGTCCGTGATAATCGTATAGTCCCATAGAATGGTGTAATCTTTTATATTCGTCACACTTTGGGGCGTGTGCTCGTACCATTTCTTTGGAACTTCCCATCCTAGCTCACGGCATACAATCCAGTGGATGTAACTGGCCACCTTATTATGTCGGTGCAAATACTCAGTTGCTGCTAACACAGTGCAACCCGACGTTATGTGGCTTATCGTTTCTTGGGCCTTGCCACAGATCCTGCAATTGCCATCTATCTGCTGCTTGATCCTGCAATTGCCATCTATCTGCTGCTTGATCCTGCAATTGCCATCTATCTGCTGCTTGATCCTGCAATTGCCATCTATCTGCTGCTTTGCATTATTATTATTATTATTATTATTATTATTATTATTGTTATTGTCATTATTATTATTATTGTTATTGTCATTATTATTATTATCCTCGTCAAGGACTACCAACGAACAAGAAGTCGTCTGACGAGGCTCGTAGAATTGTTGTTTAAATTAACTGCAGCTTAAACTGCTGTTAAGAACTTCCGTGTCGATTAAAAACAATGACTTTGCGTTATTGGGACTGATGTTTCTCTTTTCGTATTTGGTTATCATTTCGGGAAATTCAAAGTTCTAATTTTAGACGACCATCTTTTTCAGCTGTCTGTCCATCCGTCCGTCCATTTGAAATGTTGACATTGAAGACGATAAGAAACCGTGATATTTCAAGTGATTTTTATGTTAAATTACCATTTAATTTATAATTAAATTGGTTAAAATGGTCAATACCAGGTATAATATTAGGTATTTGGTTTTTCAGGTATCCAAAAGGACTGCTATCAAGATCGATGTCAAGAATTGCGCACAACAATAACAAAAATAATAATATATTATTAATAATATTCGCAACTATAACAACAAGAGAATGCCTCTGTTAGGGTATTGGTTCTAAAATCATAAAATTTTTATCGACCAATGTACTGTTGAGTTTAACAGACCAATTGACATAAGATTGGAAAGGATTATTTCAATTAATAATAATAATAATAATAATAATAATATATACATGTATTATATAATATAGTAATCATAATAATAAAATAATCTATCACGAACAATTAATTGTTTGCAAAAAAAAACGATGATTGTTTTACATAACTGAAATAAGAACAAAGACAGGTGCACCCACGCCACAGGTGGGCCAAATAGTAACATAACACAGGTGAGATGGCAAGAGGCGCGAAAGATCAAAGCTTTATCACGATATCTTCTGCCCATTCCAGTCATATTTGGCGGGAACGTCGGGCAACATTTCGGAGTACTTGGGGTCCCAAGAGGTCAGCAGAGTGCACAGATTTTCGGGTCCCTTGATGGGGTAGTGGAGACCCACTTCCCTCCTGTTTATGGAGAGACAGGATCCCTTGTTACGGTTCACTGCCTCCAGGTTGCTGAAGACGGTGAATGCCTTCTTGGAATCGCTGAAGTAGATGAACCACATTTCCCACATGGTATCCTGGATGCCCCTCGATTCGAAATCCTTGAACCATTCGGTCGGTTTGGCACCCTCTACGTACGGATGGAATGAATTCGATTCAGCAGAAGATCTTATCCGATGGAACCAATCCTGCAATGAGGTCATGACCGATGAACGTAATTTTTAAGTTTGAATCTTTTCATGTAATTATTATTATTATTATTATTATTAATTTATTTTTTTTTATTTATTTTTTTATTTTTGATGATTTAAATTTACTTTTTTCGAGACTAAAAATTTGGCTTAAATTGGAGATTTTTCATCTGATACGAATTGAAGTGAAGCGTTATTTTAAGTGGATCATCATCATCATCATCATCATCATCTTCATCATTATTAATGCATAATTAATTTGCATAATTAACCGCCAATTATTTTTGCTATTTTAAGAATTTTACTAAAACCCATTGCCTTTTTAAACTACCATTATTATATTTATAATTAATTATAAACTAAATTTATTATTTATATTTATTATTTCAATTATTATTTTCCGTCATTAAAAACACGAGGAAACATAAAAATATTGTAATTAGATGGTAATTGGTAATCATCAGCCAGGCATTATGTGACGGGTTGAGTAAGAGAACGATTAACAAGTCATTATATTATATTATATTATATTATATTATATTATATTATATTATATTATATTATATTATATTATATTATATTATATTATATTATATTATATTATATTATATTATATTATATTATATTATATTATATTATATTATATTATATTATATTATACCTGAAACTCCGCCCATAGTTTCGGTGATGGGGCAAATCCCCATGTTCCTATACATGAGTACATGAAGGCAGAATCGCTCGGAGGTCCTGAAAACCCAAAAAAACTTGTTATGCCCACAAGGATATTCCAAATCACTCCAAATTAATATTCATGGGGCATGCCCTTATCCCAACCCAGGCCTAATTAGACTCCTCCTCCTCACAAATCCTTTGGATTTCTGCTACTGCATTATTCATCGACATATAAATCATTCATCATTGTTTAAATTAGCAAGGTTGGATTTAACAAAAAGGAAGGAAATCACGTGAAAATAATAACCTGAATAAATTTATTTAATGCATTCTAATTAGTTTGATATTGTATCGGAACAGCTCGAATCTTGAGTGTTCTAAGGAAGTGAGTAATTCCCCCATCTCCCCAGGTTAGATGGGTTGTTTTGTGCGACTGATGGGCGCGGAGAGAAATTGGGGCTAGCATTTTAAAGGATGAAAGAAATGAATTTACAGCGATTTATAAGAAGAAAACATATTTCTGAAACTCAACTTCCAAAATCCAAAATCCTTGAAACTATTACTCGAAAATCTCAAAATACCCCTGACCAAAAGATCCGAAATCATTTTGTACAATTCATTTTGTACAGCAGTACACTGGATGCAGACCTTTAAGTAATATTTCGAGCAAAGCATATTTTCGAATCAGCTTAATCTATTCATACTGCCTATTATGCGCAGTTTCCGACTACTTTTTATGTTTCTTAAGAGACCCCAACAACAGAATTAAGTTAAAGTTGATGCTAATTTCAAGACATGAACGACCTACCCTAAGCCTAGACCACCCTCACACCACCCTAAGAGGGTATGATGTGGCCCGAGAGGGCTTTTTATAGAAGGCCCATCTTGATTGGTTCCTTAAGTCTCCGTTAATAGTAAGGAACAGGATATTAGAGCCAATCGCTTTCACTTTACATCCTCAAAGTCTGTAGATCCTTACAGAGTCTAATTGTTGTTGTCTGAGATAATTTATTCCTTAATTGGTAATATGCAAATTGTTTCGTTTCTATCTTGGAATTCCCGCAAGCTATTTTAAGTCTAACCCTGAGACGTCTTCCCGAGTTGACATATAATATGCATAAATTAACATAATATTAGCGTAATTGATTGATTAACCCAGTTAGTAAACATTAAAGTCTTGCATACACGATTCTGAATATGCAGTAGACTTATTAACTATTTTTTTTATTTTTACATGAATATTCTTATTTTTTAAAATATTGTGATTATAATTCCCCTTTATCTTTATAGCTTTAAATTGAAAGCCTATGATGTTGCTAGGCCTAATAATAGTTGCAATAAGCGTCTGTAAATTGGTATAATAATGGTTAATAATAACATAAAGTTCATATTAAATGAATTATTATTTACAAATATAATTATTAACATGTTCTATTTGATTACAGAAGCACATTTACAAATGACTAAACCTGATAATGCGGAGAGGGTATTGTGAGCCAATACCTCGTCACTTTGTAGGGTGGCACCGGCGTAATCGGGTCGACCGTTGTACTTCTTGTGGACTGCCTTCAGCCACCTGTAGGCCTGGGTGGATACATTCAGGTCGTCTTCGAGTATAAGACCAATCTCCTTGTAGTTCTTGGAAAGGAACGGGGAATTTTCAACGGCCTTCGGATCTTTCTGGAATGGGGGAGCGTTTTTGGGCCTCCAGGTGTCTATCCATTGGCCCATGATGCCCACATGGGAGGTTTGCACGTGCACCCTGGTAGGCCCTTTGAGCCAGGTGAAGTTGCTGATGGCTTCCATGGTCTCTTTGTGTACACCTCCATCTTGCTTAGGGTCGATCCAAATCTCGAGGATAGCCTTATCACCGTCCAATTCGAGACCTTGCAATGATTCGAGTAGCTTCATGACGCTGACTTTCCTGTCGTGCGTGATGACGATGATCCTCAAGTCGACCTCCTCTTCGTAGACGCAGGGAATGCCAGCAGGACACTTGATGAATGGAAGACTTTCACCGGATCGTACCCTCTCCGGGTCTTGCAATTGGTCTGGATCGACCCGTACGGTTTCATCGGCCGAATTGCGTACGAATACGTGATGAAAGATGACCACCACGAGAAGTATCGCAGTGATACCGACAACGGAACGTGCGGTTCTCATCCTCAGAGATGTTCTGACGACTGGCTAAGATATAAACACAAGTAATTGTATTGTATTGTTTTGCTCTGTCACTTACAAACACTAAATATGCATTGGTTAGGCTTACAACAGATAGGCCCGTGTCGAAACGAGTCAATAAATAATATATTGAAGAGTGACTGAGTGTCAAAAGCTGTTATATAAGAAAGATATGTTATGAAGTCCATGCCTTGCATAATTAATTAATTTATACTAAATTGTGAGTCACAGCAGCATTAGCCTTATTAATAGATTTATTGATGTCAACGGGTTTTTATTGGTCCACTACGTGACACAATTTGTTGAATATGCAAATAATATTCTTGCTTCATATTCTGATGTTACAAGGACACAAGATAGTTAGTACAAGTACGACAAGTACGTCGCTGTACTGACTTCACAACAGAAAAGATGAACATACTAATATACAGTTATGTTCTTACATTTGTATATAAATATGTATTCGTATATGAATATGTATATGTATATTGATATGTATCTGTATATGAATATATATATTTAGAAGTAAATAGTTGATTATTGACATTCCAAAGAGTGTTCAATTGACCACTGGAATCCCAAGAATTATCTTTGGTCGTTAACAACAATATTACTATTATTAATATAATCATCATCACTTATTATTATTACTGTTGTTACTGTTATTATTATTTTGTTATTATCATTATCATTATTCTTTTACTATTATTATTATTATTTTACTTGCAAATGTAAACCATTTTTAAACCAATCATTGATTCATCGATGAAGCATCAAATGTTTTTATAAAACAACCGAATCTGTGCATTCAATCAGTTTGAATTCAATCAATCAGGTATTCAATCAAAATTCAAGCGAATGAATAGATGAGTGGATGAACGAATGAACGAATGAATGAATGAACGAGCGAATGAATAAGTGAATGAATTAGTTAAATGACTTACCTGTTTGTAAGAGTGGTTGAGCAGGTAGAAAATACTTTTCTCAAAGGTATTCAGTCATGTTTTGTTAGAGAAATTGTTCAATTACGTTCCATCAATAACGAAGTAATTTATCACAAAACTATTATTATTATTATTACTATTAAATTATTGGAATAATATTTCCAAAAAGTATAATATTATTATTATTATTATTAACTTTATTATTAAAATAAAATCTCAGTACTTAAAGACCACTACTTAACTCATTTGCATACAATAAACACCTCCTAATATATTTCGAAGGTAACGATGACGACGACGACGACGATATTTGACGATGACGATGACGACGACGATGATGATACGATAACAGCATCAAATAGTATCCGTTAATGTACCCAAGTAAAGTCTTGGTCGTTAACTTCGCTTTTAAAGTGAGTCTGAACTGCTGATGTCTGAGTGTGCGTGTGTGTGTGTGTGTGCATGTTACAAGAACAGGTCATAAGATATAAAGCTATTCAATATAATCCAGAAAGATTCTTTGTTACCATAATGATGATGATGATGATGACTACCAGGGCTGTGACGACGACGACGATGATGGCAATGGCTGTTCTCTTGTCGATCGATTTCTCGTTATCTTTGTGAACAAAGAGAAAACATAATTTTTTTTATAATCAAGTTGCTGAAAGCTATCGAACCACAAACTGACGAAAAACAGCCACGTTGGACTGCACCTGACACTAAAGTTCCACAGGAAGTAGTGGCTACAGTTGATAATCACCATCGTCGTCGTCGTCGTCATCATCTTCGACATCATCGTCTTCGTCGTCATCACCACAGAAGAGCCACATTTTAGTTCAATACGCGGCTCTGCCTATGATCAATAGGATACCTGCTCACCTTTCAGAGACACCTGGATTGCCCGCGCAATCACCTGTCTTACACCTGAACTGGAATCCTAACGAGGAGATGGTAAGTCTATCGTCTTGAAGAGACCGGTCTGTTTTCCATGATGGTGATGATGATGATGATGAAGATAATGATGACGACGAACAATGATGATGAACAATGAGAATGATTGTCATTTCGAGAGGCCTTTCTTTGTTTACTGAAAATCAAACAAATTGATATTTGATAATAATAATAATAATAATACGTAATAATAATAATAATAATAATAATAATAATAATAATAATAATAATAATAATAATAATAATAATAATAATAATAATAATGATAATACATAATAATAAATAATAATAATAATAATAATAATAATAATAAATAATAACAATAAATAATAATAATAATAATAATAAATAATAACAATAAATAATAATAATAATAAATAATAATAATAATAAATAATAATAATAATAAATAATAATAATAATAATTCGTTGTCATCCTCTTCATAAATAAATGTCGTTATCATTCGCTCTTCTTTAAAAATATGCGACACCTGGCGATTAAAATTAAAATTTAATGAATTTAAAAAAAAAATATTTTTACGCTCAATAGGTGGCGGGCAATTCGTTTCTGATGATGATGATGTTGATCCAAATGATGACCTTTGATGAAGACGATGAAGATGATGATGGTGATGATGATGATGATGATGATAATTGTGATGGAGATTATCGCTCCAGATGACCAATCATAACGATATCTTGTGTTATCTTGCATTTTGAGACAAATTCAGTAAAAACAAAAAAACAATTCTTTCGCCTGTCATTCGCGGTTGCCATGACAACGCGAGGAAAACGAGGCAAACATGGAATGACGCAATTGCGATGGCGATAATCGAGTTATTCTTCGCTCTTTGGACTCGGAAAACACGGCCGGAGATTTCGACTCCTCAGGGCGATAATGGAGGCACGGCGAACACTCGAACAAAGAACAAATAGACGGCCAGCCAGCATGGATGCCGAAACTACGGCCATGTGACTGCTTCATCTCGCAGAGTATCGATGTCGTGTTTGTTTTCCGTCCAATAAATTCTTGACGCTGGTTTTTCCTGACGGGGATATTTGCCGCTGGAAGAGGTCGTCCATCATATCATTCATCTTCAGCCCTTTCATCATCATCGTCGTCATCATCATCGCCATCATCATCACCATCATCATCAACAACAAACAGCCTCCAGTTCATCCTCAATTAGTAGTCTCTCTTTGAAGTCAATTAGAAATGAATTAGCTAAACCCGACTGAATCGCGTAAAAACTTTCTCAGGGATTTGCTTTGAGATGAAACATCACGATCATAATCATAATCATAATCATAATCATAATCATAATCATCGCCTTCGACGTCGTCGTCATCATCATCATCATCATTTCAACGCATCAATGTTAAGTAGTTCTTGCACAATGAAGGAGACCCTGTAAATCAAATTCGTTGTAATTCTTTGCACTAATCATCATCATCATCATCACTGCCGTCGTCAATTTTTGACGGAGATTATAACGTCGTCGTCTTCATCTTCCATCTCCTCCTCATCATCATCATCATCATCGTCGTCGTCGTCATCATCATGATTATCACAATAAAGGGATCTACTTTATGGCTAATGGATGGACAAAGACTAAATGAACAAGTTACCACTCGGCTTTTGAAGGCTTTGATGGCAAACTGGAAGTGGTTGATTGGAAAATAATCAGTTAATTCATTACATACGTGAATAATCAATCAATCAGTCAATCAATCAATCAATCAATCAATCAATCAATCAATCAATCAATCAATCAATCAATCAATCAATCAATCAATCAATCAATCAATCAATCAATCAATCAATCAATCAATCAATCAATCAATCAATCAATCAATCAATCAATCAATCAATCAATCAATCAATCAATCAATCAATCAATCAATCAATCAATCAATCAATCAATCAATCAATCAATCAATCAATCAATCAATCAATCAATCAATCAATCAATCAATCAATCAATCAATCAATCAATCAATCAATCAATCAATCAATCAATCAACCAACCAACCAACCAACCATCCAATCAATCAATCAATCAATCAGAGGTTGTTGTTGTTGTTGTTGTTTATTAACACAACTTGTTTCTGCCTCTTAGTCGTTCTCCTTTTGATCGTTAATTCATTGCAAGCATCACAGGTGTCCTCCTCATCACCATCATCGTCGTCGTCGTCATCATCATCCAGGTAGTAATTTCTCCTTTGGGGGTCTTCTTGGAGTCAGAGTTCACCAAAATATCTGTCCTGGTTTGATGATGATGATGACGACGACGATGATGATGGTGGTGGTGGTGGTGATAATGGTCGCGCCTCAGGTCAGTGCAAAGATTCATTATTGTTATTATTGACAGCATCCTTAAAGTAATTCCTTCATGTTTACAAACTTAAAAAATAAAAATAAATAATTAAATAAATACAAAATTATTTATTTTTAAATCGATGAACAATTTAATTCAAATGCAAATGTTGACAACGTTTTCTATTCTTAACGTCGTAATGTCGTCGTTGTCGTCGTCGTCGTCGTCGTCACAACTCTCTCCATTCTGGAGAGAGATAAGAAAGGAAGAAAGTGAGAGAGGCAGAATGGATGAGAGTGCGCGGACGTATAAAAGTGTCCTCGTGAAGCCCGAAAAAGCTTATGAATCGTGAGCGCCCGTCGACGTCGGAGTCGTTGCGACTACAACTACTACCGCTGCTGCCGTTACTACAACTGCTGCTGCCGCTGCTACCGTTACTACAACCGCTGCTGTTACTAAAACTGCAGTCGTGGCGAGATATTGGACGATTAGCATTACAACTATTGTTGTTGTTTACATTTTGTATATTATATTTTTAAGCGATAATTTTGAAATTGTAAGACGATATTATAATAATATACAAGAACGATATTACGTACATACATACGAACGTCGTAGGAATTCTCCGCCGAACGAAATCGTTGTGACAGCAATAGCGACTTATCAACATAATTATCAATAATTATCATTCATTAATTATGGCAAAAATAACGGTAAATAGATCATTAATGATATTATTAACATTATTATGATTATAATACTTCCAGAGAGCATTTACCTTCGTGAATTTAGCAGAAAGTTTCTAAGTCTTGGCTCAATAAATCGGTGACTAATGAGAAACGAGCTGATAATAATTTAATTGTTACGTAATAATAATAATAATAGTTTTAATTGTGATGATAGTAATAATAGTAATAATAATAACTAGATAATAACAACCTCGCGTTGGAGGATTTCCCGGAATTGCTATTTTTAGAGGGGCAGATATAAAAAGAAACTTGATAGGTGAGGTTAGAAAAACTTTGATTCTTTTCTGTGTTTTACGAATGATTGAAATGAATTTATGGGGACTTCAATGCGGATATGTTGGATGGTGGTGAAGATGACGACGACGATGATGATGATGATGACGGTGATGATGGTGGTGATGATGGTGATGGTGGTGAAGATGACGACGATGATGATGATGATGGTGGTGGTGATGGTGGTGAAGATGACGACGACGATGATGATGATGATGACGGTAATTGTGACGGTGGCTCTCAGAAGCAGACGATAAATTGCACTTTCACAACCAGCAAACACCAAAGACAAAGAATCTGGCGACTGGATAACAGGTGGACGATATTAGAGAGTAAACCGGCTGTTTGTTCTTTGCTCGGAATTTCCATCTTAAAAAAGTGATACGATGGAGATGAAGACGTAGATGATGAAGACGACGATGAGTTTGTTGGGTGGGGGAAGAAGGAAGGATGGAAGGATGGAGAGAAGAGGAAATGGAAACGGTTGAAAGAGACTTCCGGTTTAAGGGATGTTAGACGGTCTCTATGAAGGATGGGTTCTTGGATCTCTGACGTGATGATGGTGGTGGTAGTGATGATGATGATGGAGGTTGTGTTGATGTAAACATTTATTAATGAGACTAATTACACATTCATCGTTCGTGATGATTATTTGCAGCAACACTCGTTGCAATCGCCTACAAAGACGAGAAACGTACGTACGTAGATACACCGACAACAATCAACACTGCAACAACACCTTAATCTTAACTCGCACAACGAACTCAAGCACAGCGACAAACAAATACTTTCAAACACAACTGACCTTTACTTGTGAACACAAGTTACGTCCGCATAATGGACGTTTGGTGGAGCCAATCTGAATACCGGTAGTGGAAGTTTACCTGGAAGAATTGGCAGTGGGACTTCCTTTGAGTGGCTATAATTAGCAGTGCATTTACTGGGCCAATGTCGTTAGCAGCCCCGTTGTGGCCCAATGGCGGGCCAATGTTACCCTCGTTTGGCTCACGATCTCGTCTGCTATTGGTCGTTTGAAATGTTGAATTCCTTCATTTGTTCGTCACGTCATCCGCCTGAGACTCCTCCGTAATTTCAATCCTTCCGTCGCGTTATCCTTTAGCTTCTCATTCGTCATACATTTTAAACATGGTGGATGCATGGATGAATGGGTGGACGGTTGGGTGGAGGGTGGATTGATGGATGGATGGATGGATGGATGTATGGATGGATGGATGGCAATATAAAGGAATGCGAGGATGGAGAGAGAGAGCGTGAGAAAGAGAGAGCGGACTTTTTCTTGCGTTGAGAATGGAGAAGTCATCTTGAAGCAATAAATGCTTTTCAGGCAGCTTCCTAAATTGGGAGTGAGTGAGTGAACGACTAAGAAATGAGTGAAAGAATGAAAGAGCAGGCGATTGAATGAATGAATGAATGAATGAATGAATGGATGGATGGATGGATGGATGGATGGATGGATGGATGGATGGATGAATGAATGAATGGAAAAACAGAGCTAGATGGAATAAGCTATCACTTTTTCTTCCAAGAGTAGCAAGAGTAATGATGATGGTGATGACGACGACGACGATGGAGATGAAGACGATGATGATCATCATCATCATCGGTCTGCTACTAATTAAAGGAAGCGCCAGAGTCGGCAGATTAATCAGGCCAAGAGGTCATCCGGTGCGTGACCCCGTGAACTTTCTACTGCCACCTGGTTGATGATGATGATGACGATGTTGTTCTGCAAATGTCTTTATTATTATTTCATCGCGAAGTTCATTACCATTCGCTGGCAAATATTTAATATTCAAATTAGAGCTCATTTGAATATTAATCATCGTTCGCCTTTGTGACCTGCCGACGACGTCCTTTGTTAGGCCGGCTAAAGGTCGCGGGTCGAACCTTCGAGGTGACGTCACTTGACCTGGAAACCTGTGATTGGCTGCTCTCCGACCTACTTAATTCCCATTCGTCCGTGGCGGCTTTCCCTTGTTACCGGCGCTGCCGTATGGAGCACCAACAAAGGACTTTCTTAATGAACTCCGATGAAAAACTCGAGTCTGGAAAATCTGCTGCTGGAAGTGGGTGGGTAGCCATGAGTTCTGAGACTAGGTGGATCTGGATGGGTAGATGAACTAGTGGGGGATCAAGAGAGTTCAGAGAAGAAAGGCGGAGGGGTGAAAGTTGAAAGGTCAAGTTACTCGATGAACTCTTCAATTGATTCTTCTTCAATCGATCGATAGATCGAACGATGAATTTTCCATAAAGCGACTCCTCTCCTTTGAGCAAACGACTGGGTGGGGTGGAGGGTTTGTTCACCCGATTCGATGACCTTTGACCCGCTTATGTCTCATTGGTTGACCCCTGATCCTGACTGGTCATTCGGAGGTAGATAAAAATACAATTTTATCGGTCATCAATACGCCCCGTCGAATTCAATAACGTCGGCAGCATCATCGTCGTCCTCATCTTTATCATCCTCATCATCATCATCATGACCGTCACTTCCAGGACTATCCATATAATCTGGAAATTTTGGGAAGATAAGATCTTTCCACACCTCCTCTCCAGCTGACATTTTGAATGTGATGATGCGATGGTGTTAGTGAGTTACTTCCAGGTGAGTGGATGGAAGGATGGACGGATGGTACGGTGGAGGGTGTAATGGATGTTGGATTGAAAGAATGAACGAAATGAATCCCAAGTTTTTCAGAACGAGACGAGAAATTTGAACGGGTTCGACTGGCCGTATTATCTCCAATGATCTCCATTGAACTAAATTGAGGGCGGGTGATTGAATGAGTGAGTAGATTATCGGGCGGGTAGTTAGACGACCGATTGAGTTAGTGATTGATTGAGTGAGTGAGTGAGTGAGTGAGTGAGTGAGTGAGTGAGTGAGTGAGTGAGTGAGTGAGTGAGTGAGTGAGTGAGTGAGTGAGTGAGTGAGTGAGTGAGTGAGTGAGTGAGTGAGTGAGTGAGTGAGTGAGTGAGTGAGTGAGTGAGTGAGTGAGTGAGTGAGTGAGTGAGTGAGTGAGTGAGTGAGTGAGTGAGTGAGTGAGTGAGTGAGCGAGCGAGCGAGAGCCAATCAGTGAATAAGTTAACAACAGTCTTAATAACAGGACGTTATGAACCACCAATTGAGTCGATAATTGCGAAGCAATTAGAAAATTGTTGGTCCGACATGTTCGGCCAACGTTTCAGTCCTCTCGCACCGTCGTTGAACGTAGAACGAGTGCATCTCGCAACGAGTCATTTTCCGTTGTCATGGAAACCCATGAGGTTTGCAACCTCATTCAGCATCCATTTTCTCTGTTTCTTTCAGGATCGGAAAGACTGACGTCACCGCGAAACCACGTCACTGTCTCGGCGTCATCACTGTCATCGTCCTCTTCGTCCTCCTCATCATCAGCGTCGTCATCATCATCATCATTGTCGTCGTCGTCATCAGGAGGATAGCTCTCAACCTGTATTAGAAGTCTTGTACACGTACGGAAACCCCAGGTAGGGAACAGTCAGCCAATTGTCGTTTCCAATATGGCCGACAAGGGAGCTAGCTGGACGACGCCATTTTCATTTCCACTTCTGTTTATTTTCTGCGTCTCTTGCCACGTGGTCTGTCTGGCCGGCCAATCAGAGGAGAGGACGAGGGAGGGTTGGTGGATATTTTGTTTTGTTTTCATAATTACATTCCCTAGGTATGAATTTAAAGAGGCAGTGCCGATTATAATATCGACGCCTATGATGACGATGATGATGACGACGATGATATTGATAGTGATTTAAGAGGTGATAGCGTGATCTTAATCGTGATAAGAGTGATCAAATTGCAAAGATGATAATAACCACGATGATGACGGCGACGACTATGATGATGATGATGATGATGATGGTGATGATGACGACGACGATGATGACGGTTATGGTGATTGCATGGAGGAGAATGACGTCATTAATGCTGACGTCATTATCTGGGGTCGACATCGCCCACAGTGGTCCACCATCCATCTTCCTCTTGGACTGATTTTAAAGAAACATCCATTCAGATGACAATTCACATTTCCATTCATTCATTCATTTATTTATATATTTATTTATTTAATTATTTATTTATTCATTCATCCATCCATCCATCCATCCATCTATCGATAAGTTCGATAAATTTTTCCTCGCAACGAAAAATTAATAAGAAGCCCGGTTGTGAAATCGGTGCGGAATTATTTTTAGATAACGAGAGATAAGAAAGAAAGGAAGGATGGATGGATGGACGGAGAGGGAAGGATAGAATGGATGGGGGTAAGGATGAATGCACGGACGGACGAACGGATGGATGGATGGATGGGGAAGATGGAGGAAGATGGAGGAAGACGTGGAGAGATTCCGATGCGAGAAAAGTGAGGGACATTTCGTCGTGATTATAATGAAATATTTGACGAGGAAGACGAAGACGTTGGAGCTGGGAATGATGATGACGATGACGGTGATGATGGTGATGATGGTGATAATGATGATGATGGCGGTGGTGGTGGTGGTGGTGGTGGTGATGAGGATGATGATGATGATGATCATAACGATCATGATAATCATTTCATGATAATGATCATTATTACGATGACAACGATGAGCAGAGATGGCCACAGTTAAGATGACCAGAACGTCAACGAGAATTAATAACCAGTCTTGCATTCCATTTAATAGCTGATCGTTTGGATGCGTGACGTCATCAGAGGAAATGAAGAGGCACGTAATGAACGAATGGACGGACGTATGGACCGATGGACGGATGGATGGATGGATAGATGGATGGATGGACCGGGGGATGATAACGGACGGATGGATGGATGAGTCTTGGATCAGGCTGAAGGTGGATGGATCGCGAACGAATGGAAGCCACGCCAATGAAATAACATTCGAGATTTTCCAATAATCCCATCTCGCTCTTTTCAGTCTTCGCTGCAGTCTCAATAAAGTTCCCGGGCAAATATTTCAAGTCTGCTCCAGCATCCAACGGAACTCCTCATCATATCATCAACTTACCACCCACCCACTCACTCTTTTCCACCCATCCATCTATCCGGTCAACCATCTCTGAATCGATGGTCAACTGACCGATCAATCATTTCAATCAATGGTGACCTCGAAATTACCAACCGCTGAATCACCCACCATCTGCTACCCAACCGCCCTCAACTCCTCACCCCACCCTATTCAAAGAGTTCCCTCCTCCTCTGCGGTCGGCCGAGTAATCCATCAGGACATCCCTGCCAAACAATGGCGGGCGTGATTTTCTGCGCCAATTTATTGATTAACCGACCGTGATTGAGAGAATGAAGATGAAAGACAGATAGAAAGAAAGAAATAAAGAAGGAAATAAATTGAAGCAGTGAAAATGGAAGAAGGAAAACAGATGGGTGAGTTGGGTTCTACTCACTCCCAACTCCCCCCCGTCTGAGTGGGTGCCAAATTTTCCCCCACCCTTTCAAAGACGACGTTTAGGGGTAGTAATTCGTCCCTCTGTAGTGACAGTCGGACGGAACCATGGATTGTCAGCAGTACTGATTCACGTCTCCAACTACTCTCTTTGAAGTCAAAGACTTTTGCTTTTGAGGCCGCTTTGACAATACGCTGTATCGGGTTACGGATTGGTTGAGACACCTTTATGGCCTATAGGATAGAGTATGGAAAGGGTAGGGTATGGTAAGGGTACCCTATAGCAAGAGCAGAGTATTGTGAGGGTCACTGCCACCCCACAACGGGGATTGGTTAAAGCTCTTTAAAGTAGACCAGAATTTACCGGGATCGCAGAGGAGAAATTGGGCAAAAAAGGATCATCTACGTCTTGAAATGCCACTGAAAGCTGAGTAGCTCGATTGCAGAGCAGAGTTGTTGAATATGGGGAGGGGAAGAGGATAGAAGGGGAAGAAGTGAGAGATGGAATGAGAGCAAAAGGAGGTTTATCCTTGGCATCAAGGTGACGGAATTAGAAAATATACTTTTTCTTCAGCTTTTCTCTTTCGCATCCAGCGAAGGTTTCGCATACCCACTCACTCACTGACGTGCTCACTCATTCACCCACTCACTCATTAACTCACTCGCCCATTCATTCGCATTAATAAATCTCCATTCGTAGCGTGAGTTTAGGTCCTACGTGACTTCGTTTTTAGGTCCATTGTCAGGATTTGATGTTTTCATTTGTCCGTCTGTCAACAATCCACACACGCCTGTCCATCTCCACCGGAACCAAAGTCATCATCATCATCATTACCATTGTCGTCGTCGTCATCGTCGTCGTCATTAACTCATCGTGGTCTTTCATCGTCATCATCATTGTAGTCATCACGGCTTCATTCCTAACTGGGCATGTAATTACCATCATCCACAATGGAGTTTCATCCGACGTTCCCGCTTCCCTTATAGCAAACGATTTTCGCTCACCTCTCATTTCCCATACCGTCCAGCCACTCTAGCTTTTCTTTACCCCACGATTCCAAAGGGGTGGTCAGCCCTTGGTCCGTCCCGAATATTCCCTAGGGGGTATATGAGATGGAAATGTTATCCTCCCTTGAAATGGGCATGGCACGAGAAAGGTTGCGTCTGGCCTCGTATTTCTCCAGCACGATGTCGCTTTTGTTTTTCCAACTTTTTGCACGACCCAGATGGGTTGTTCACCATTCTCATTTCCAGGGAGTCATCATCATCATCATCATCATCGTCGTCGTCGTCATCACCACCGAGATTGTTTGACGTAAAGACGCTCCATACATAGCGTTGCCTTCAATTTATTTTATTAAAAATATTTTCTGTTTGCCAAGTTAGGACCTCTTCCGCCTCAAATGAGTCTCTCCATGCCCGAGCACTCGTCCATTCACCTAACCATCGAGTCACCCAGTCATTCATTCAACCATCCACTCACTCCATAATTCTTGACTTTTCTCGAACTTTTCCTACATAACCACAGTTTA
>CM067535.1:4457500-4467500 GCA_034509925.1 Hirudinaria manillensis | reverse complement strand
CCATCCGGCCGTCCGTCCACCTGCTCGACTAATTGAAACATCTGAATGAATTATGAAAGAATTGTAATTCCATTAGAAAAGTTAAATGGTTAAAAGTTAATTATCAACAACACGAAACAATAATACAATAATAATAATAATAATAATAATAATAAATGACGATGATGCCTATGATGATGACGATAGCAGCAGCAATAAAGAACTGAATTTACGACACCTTCGTATTGGACGTGAAATGCATACAAATCGATAACAACCCCGGGTTTGATGGAAGCAGCACCAACAAGATAACAACAATAATAATAATAATTAATTATATCATTATTCATTTACTATTATTATTATTATTATTATTATTATTATTAATTATATCATTATTCTTTTACTATTATTATTATTATTATTATTATTAATTATATCATTATTCTTTATTATTATTATTATAATTATTATTATTGTATTATTATCATTTAATTATGTTTATAATGATGATGACTACGATGACGACGATGACTACGACGATGATGACGGCTTATTTTTTTTTTGCCCCTCTCCGTCGTCACCTATAATTCTAATAACGCATTAAGAACAATACTCGACGAAAGAATCCGGTTACGGGCCGCTTTTAGCCGTAACCATTGGCAACTCGAGTTGTTTATTTGCCGAGGAAGATTGGAGGAAGAGTTGGAAAGGAAAAGTTGGAAAGGAAAACTGAAGAGGACTGCGGTTTGTTTTGCTTTCGAAGGTTTTCAAAAAGTTTATGTTTCTCTTTTGAAAGATTTTCAAACCATCAAGAGGTTGCTATTGGAGGCCAGTTGTAGCAAACGTGGAGTGGGGGGATGACCACCAGGGGGTTGGTGGGTAGATGGATGGATGGATACAATGGTTGAATGAATGATTGATTGATTGATTGATTGATTGATTGATTGATTGATTGATTGACTGACTGTTAAATGAATGGACGGATGGCTGGTTGGTTGGATCTGGATTAATGGATTGATGGACGGATGAGTGGGTGGACGGTCTACTAATGGACGGACAGATAGATGGATTTATGGATGGATGGAAGAGTGTCTGGACGAGCGAATGACTCTGTGAATGAGTGCTCGCGGAAGACCACTGAGAGTCGTTTCCTCGTGGAAAATTTAAGAGAAGAAAAACTGGGGTCCCTGAAAAATTATTGTCTTCAGTTCCCGCGCAACCGAACATCCGTCATAATTACGAGCATAATTTTTGCTTATCTCATAATTACTAGAATAATATTTCTTTTATTAATTATTATTATTATTATTATTATTATCATCGATATTATGATTATTATTATTGATATTATGATTATTATTATTGATATTATGATTATTATTATTATCTTTTTTGTTGTTGGAAACACGAACGTCTCTGTGTTTGTAATTTACTGAGGTTTGGTGACGCAAGTCTGCCTCGCTGCAGACAGACATGATCTTCATTGTTGGCGTCATCAACCTATTACCGCCCACCCATCCTATTACCGCCCACCCACCCATTTATCGCCCGCCTACCCACACATTAGGAACGGCATGGCCAGGATTTCGATACAAGCCGAGATAGGAGAGACAGGGTTCCAATTTTTCATGTAATTTTTTTTTCGGATTTTCTCAGCAAAACTTGTTCGCTCATGAACTGCAACTGATGTCCTGAACTGCTCCATTGTCCATTATCTACTTAACCGTCACTTGACTAGCCACTTATCTATTTGAATTTAAATATAAATATTTAGTCAGAACTAATTATCCTTAAAAGTGATAATACAATTCTAACCCATGAGCTATCATCAAGCCATCTGTAAACCCGCATTCGGTCTATTATTTAAGAAGTAACAAATGCTTTCTCTCATTCACTCGTAGCTTCCCTTCATCTCCAGGCAACTTCGGCACTCCATCATTCCGCTCGTACGTCTTGCACTCCTTCGCACGCCTGTTCACTCCATCAATCCTTCTTCTTTATCGGCTACTGGTAATAATTCCGTGCCTCTGAAAGACCAACAAAGACATTTAAGTTCCGACCAAAGAACCTATGAACGTATGACTCACCGCATAGTTTATGTCTGAAACAATACGGTCCGCTCGTAAAACATAGATAAAATACAGCCTCCGATGGCCATAGAAAGCAAAACAAAGATATTCCAGTGAGCGAAAATAAACAAATACTAACCGTCGTTCGGATTATGGCGAGGGCGATATTAGGGCACTGGTGCTCGTTATGGCGATGTTGTCGTTGGCAGTTCGTAAATTGAATTTTACGTGATGCATTTGTTGTCTGATTCTGATATGATCAAGGCTCGTCTATAGTTATTATTATTATTGTTATTATATAATAATATTATTATTATTGTTATTATATAATAATAATAATATTATTATTATTGTTATTATTATTATTGTTGTTGTTATTATTACTATATTTGTTATTATTATTTCGTTGTATTGTTAAATTATAGGGCGGTTGATTAGCGATCATTTAAATATTCATAATAATAGATAATAATAATAATAATAATAATTCAAATAATCATAATCATTAATAATTAATTACATAACAAGAAAATAACATAATTATTAACAAAGGGCACGGGAGTGTCACGCGGTGGTTATAAATCGCAGATCGATATTCCTCCGAATACATCGGTATATCGATTCGAACCAAGGACTTCTGATAAGGAAGGATGAAGGTCATTTGACCCCGTGAACCCGGAGTGCTTTGGCAGGCACTTGGCGGAGGAATACAACAACAACAATGTTGTCGACTTTTTCGTTTAATTTGTGGTTGATTGAAACCCCCTCTCTCTCTCTCTCTCTCTCCTCTCCCTCTTGCCATTATCTCTAGATTGTGTGAACGTGGGCAGAGAATTATAATTGCTATTAAATGGATATTATAATTGATTGGTAATTAATATTAATAATATTATTTTTTTATTATTAAAATGCTAAAACGAAAAATCATCGCGGGCAGATAAACAAACTAATGGCTACTGTTCTGGATCAACAGATCGACTATAATTAATTTCATTAATCTCCTGTTTTATTATATTTAAATTTTAATTGGTAATAAACCAGGGTTAGATAACCACCTGGGGTTAGGGTTAGGGCTGGAGTTGGGGTTACGATTTGGATTGGGGATGGGCATAGGTTTAGGATGAATGGATGGATGGACGATAATGAAACGTTTTCTTAATGATTCACAAAGTGGATATCTGGCGAGGTCATACAAACAAAACCTTCTCTGAGTACTGTGTTTCTGCATGTTTGTATGTCCTCCTTGTTGTATTGCTTTTTGTGGCTTTGTATGACTTTGTCTATCGTTGTTTCGCATCTTGCTGTGGAGTGTCGTTCAGTACTATTCAGTACAGCAATTCGGTGTTGTTGAGTAGCTGAATATCATTGAGTATCATCCATTAATTGTCCATTTGTGAGCCTGTCCGTCTGTTTCATTCGTCCGCTCTAGATTCTGTACTTCTACATAAACTTTGTCGTCACTTAGTCGCTTCTATTGACTTTCAATTGCACCCCTACCCCAGCTCTCCTCACCCCTCACCCCCCGCCATCCACCCAACCAACCACCCAACCACCCACCCACGAGAGTCGATAGATCTCCAGAATATCGACGAATGTCGAGTGAAATCGCGGCGATCGATTTCATCGCGTCCGTTCCCGTTAATGTTCAATAATTGAGGTCAGAATGCCATCGAAAAGTGGAAGTTCAAATTTATTGATTTGTATTTTATAATAACAATAACGGGAAACAATAATTTATATTTTTAAAATAATTGTTATAATTTCCTTAAATAGACGATGTGGCTCGACATCGGACGATCAAATCGTTATGCAATCTGAATAACGTCCTCCTAAATGTTTTTCTGAAAGTGGCATCAATGATCTAAGGTGACATGGTGACATATGACGCTGATGGCGACGACGATGGTGACACTGTGACACCATGACATGACATTTTCAACAGCCTTTATTTTTTTGTTTCTAAAACTCCTGTCGAGGGAAAGAAATTGAAACTTAAAAGTCTCGTATTCAAATCCCCAGAAAATTGCTGTTCTCCCTATCGGCTTTCTTAAAGAGTGGAAATTTATTAGTCAGCGTTGAACGCTACCCTCAAAGGGCCCGACGAATGGGTGGATTCATTTATGGGCTGTTGAAAGCGTGGACAATTGTAGAATTAAAAAACCATAAAAAAAGATTCTGTTTACTAATATTGAATATTATTTTGGAAATGATTTAAATTTGTCTTTGTTTACAATTACTTATTAATCTGAAATCAAAGTTTTATTAATTATTATTTACTTTTTGTCAATTACTTTAACATAAGAACGTCGTCATCATCATCAACAACAACAACAACATCAAGAACAACAGCAACGTCATTATAGTCATCTTCGTCGTCGTCGTCCTCATAATCATTGCGTGAGCTTTCATTTTACAACCCGTTGAACTCTTAAGAAATCCTCCTGATGATGATGATGATGACGATTGTGCTAATGAAACTGATGGGGTCAAAGTTCAGAGTTGAAAGGCCGTCATTTCTGACAGCTTTAAAGTCTTAAACCTCCGAGTGCTAGAAGATAGTGATGACGATGACGACGACGACGATGAGGATGATGAGGAGCACTACGATGAGGACGGTGATGATGATGATGATGATGAAAGGAGAGATGATGACGTAAAGTGAGTGTAGTTCCATTCATAAATTCGAACCTTTCCAGTTCTTCTTTTGGCCTTTGTTCATCTCGGGTCGAATTTCCCCAACAACCCGATTATGATGATGATGATGAAGATAATGACGATGACGACGACGAAGATGACATTGATGAAGATGACTAAGAGGGTGATAATACATCCATCAATCAATCCATCTGTCCGACGTCCTCCCTAGAAGCTGCCCCCGTCTGGAACACCTCTGGGATGATTATTGACGGCACAGCTGTTGTTGTTGATGTTGTGGCGGTTGTGGATGTTGTTGTTGTTGCTGCTTTTTCGCTGTATCCAATGAAATGGGAAGCTTTTAGTCTGCTTACAAATCGCTCGAATGCCCGCCACTCACGAGAGCACCTGATGACGATAATGATGATGATGATGGTGATGTTGGTGATATTGGTGACGATGATGATGATGATGAGGACGATGACATTACTGGTCAAAGTTTGGTGACGGCAATGGTATAATGACCACTACACTAAAATGGTGATAATGTTGTTAATGATGACGATGACGACGATGATGATGATGACGACGAGGATGGCCCGGCATTAAATGGTCCGACATCTCTCGAGCGAGCGGAAAAGCCTCCCTTCGCGATGAATATTTCAACGTGTGTTCTTGAAATATCACCAGCCCTGAGGGGCACCATTTTGGGGTAGTGGGTGGGTAGAGGATTAAGGGTGGGTGTGAAGTATTCCTAAGGCAGGCCATTTTGGGGAGATAGAGGGATCATCATCATCATCGTCATCATCGACGTCGTCTTCATCAACCGAGTACCGTCCGAATGGCGTTCATTGTGTCTGAGGAGTTGAGAACATTTTTTAATACCGGACGAGGGGATTGAAGACTTAGCAATTGATAGATAGATAGATGGATGGATGGATGGATGGATGGATGGATGGATGGATGGATGGATGGATGGATAGAAGGATGGATGGATGGATGGATGGATGGATGGATGGATGGATGGATGGATGGATGGATGGATGGATGGATGGAAGGAGGATTGGATGAATAGAGGGATGGATGGATAGAAGGATGGATGGATGGATGGATGGATGGATGGATGGATGGATGGATGGATGGATGGATGGATGGATGGATGGATGGATGGATGGATGGATGGATGGATGGATGGATGGATGGATGGATGGATGGATGGATGGATGGATGGATGGATGGATGGATGGATGGATGGATGGATGGATGGATGGATGGATGGATGGATGGATGGGAAGAAAAGTCTCTGATTATGATGTTGATGATGATGACGAGCACGAATAAGACGACCAATGCCATTTATTATCATTATTATTTGCAAATAATAATAATAATAATTATTATTACTATAATAAATGACACAATAAACAATATTTATTAATTTAACAATTAAAATTATTAACAGATCGTCACCTTCAACTTCCTTCTGGAAACCTTCAAATATGGAACGTCAGTAACTTGGACTCTGCCAACTACGCGTGTCAGGCAAGGAATCCTGTGTCCAATGAGGTCATTCAGTCCCCTCTCGTACACACCCTGCTGGTCATAGGTGGGTCCGTTATTATTATTATTATTATTATTATTATTATTATTATTATTATTATTATTATTATCATCGTTGTTGTTGTTGTTATTATTATTACTATAATATTGTTATTACATTAATAATTTATTATCGTTGTTGTCGTTATTATTATTAGTATTATTATTATCATTATTATTATTATTATTATCATTATTATTATTATCATTATTATTATTATTATCATTATTATTATTATTATCATTATTGTTATTATTGAGGGTTATATTATTATATCCAGTTTTTATGTGAAATAATATAAGGCATGGTTGAGAGGAGATTATGACGTCATCATCGTCGTCGTAGTCGTCGTCTTCGTCGTCTGCGACCATCGATCATTCGTCCGTCCGTTTATCTCTCCATCACTCATCCATCCTTCCATCCGTGCAACAACACATCCATCCTGCCTTCCATTTAACTGAAATATGATGAGGTGATCCATCCATCCGTCCATCTATCCATCCATCCATCCATCCATCCATCCATCCATCGCCGCCTTCATCGCGTATCATCATCATCATTATCATCATCATCGTCGTCATCATCACTGGGTCACCACATGACCTTTGATTCCTCTGCACAAGCATCCCAATCCAATGCAATCAATGAATCCGCCAAGAGCCATCTCCCCACTCTCTCTCCCCAATCGCCTACTCTTCCTCCTCCTTCTCCTCCTCATCTTACTCATCATCGTGTTCAATTTGTATCGACGATGGTCTTGTTCAGTCGACCGTGACAGATTCAAAAGTAGCGTGTTTCTTCACGGCCCGGCTGCACGCGTCTGTTGCCGTGTTATTATTGTTGTTATTATTATTATTACTTTTGTTATTTTTATTATTACATTTGTTATTGTTATTATCAGTTATTGATTATGTGGATGGTTGTTAATATACTTAAGATAATCGTAATTGTAACGATTATTGTTATTATTATTATAGCTATTATAATTATCTTTTTGTTATTGTTGTTGTTTTTATTATCAGAAGCAACATATCGCGGCGCTTCTGTTTACGGATCAACGAATAGAACGTTACCAGAGACGGTCGCGCATGACTGACTCCCATGCTACTCGGCCGTGCGCCTTACTGAGTAGCACGTGCACTCTGGGGTGGATGGGTGGTTGGATGGATGGATGGATGGATGGATGAGTGCTGGATTGAAAAATTAGGAGTCATGCAAAGGTTAAGGGATCGAGATATGCCCATCACTCCCGATCATAATCATATCATAATCATCGTCGTTATATTCCTCCTCCTCCTCACGATCATCATCATCATCATCATCACCAGCAGCAACATCATCTTCTTTCTCTTTTTCTAATTCATCACGGAATTAGCGTCAGAGTTGTCAGGCGATGAAACTAGAAAAGTCCGTCGAATTGGCATTAATCCTATTGGTCAAGTTCATCATCATCATCATCATCATCATCATCATCATCATCATTACCATCTCCATCATCATCGTCGTCGTCGTCATCGGTTCTCCATCTAGTTACTGTTATCTGGACCACTTTTAAACGATATTGATGGATACGATCTCCGATGCTGTGATTTTCAATTTCCTGTAGCACAGGATGGATGGATGGTTGGGTAAATGAATGATTGATTTGGTGGATGGATTGATGGATGGATGGATGAATGTATTAATGAATGAATGATTGAATAAAGAGATGGACTGAAAGAGATCGAGTGAAAAACATAAACTTGTTAACTCAGCGCAAAGTACTCAATTAGGCAGCAAAACAACAACCATCCAGCAGAAGAGGCATTGTCATCATTATCATCACCATCAACATCATCATCACCACTACCACCATCATTATCATCACCATGAGAAAGTTTAGAGGAGTCCATATATTTCATGGTTCGTTGTTCATAATTGGAAGCAACCTCTTTGCAATTTTTTTGTGCTCCGTGACTGTCTTCCATTCATCAAAATTCCATCATTCCATCCATCCAACCATCCATCCGTCCATCCATCCATCCAACCATCTATCCGTCCATCCATCCACCCATCCTTCCATCCATCCATCCGTCCATCCACCCATCCAACCATCCATCCGTCCATCCATCCATCCATCCAACCATCCATCCATCCACCCATCCGTCCGTCCGTCCATCCGTCCATCCATCCACCCATCCTTCCATCCATCCATCCAACCATCCATCCGTCCATCCATCCATCCAACCATCTATCCGTCCATCCATCCACCCATCCATCCGTCCATCCATCCACCCATCCGTCCGTCCATCTACCTTGCACGTGGCACAATGTCGCAGTACTTCATCTTAACACTTGTTGTTTCCTATTTTTTGAGCTCCTCGTATTTCAAATCTGCAGAGTGCACTCATTTCTTTTCTACTCAGTTTTTCTCTTTCCTTCTATTTGTGCGTTCCTCCATCTCCCCATCCTCTTCCCTTTTCATCAGGGCTCCCCAATGAGTCATTCGTGCACCCTTGCGGAAACTGAGGGAGTCACTCACCCACTCATTCACTCACTCACTCACTCACTCACTCACTCACTCACCCAATTGTTACTTTGTGAATATCTCTTTTTCTCAACACTTTTTTGCAACTGTTTTGTACCACTACGTAGAACTTTTCTCCTCTTAACCACCTCACCAGGGATGTGCAGACGCGTGTCAATTCGACTGAAATTGAAACTAATAATTGTCCCTTCCTGCCATTGGTCAGCTGCCTGGTCACGTGACACGTCACATTCGTCGGGGATTGGAAGGGAAAGGGATTTCGTTTCGTTTGCTCAAAGCTGATCATATACCAACACCCCTCGTCGTTATAATCACAACCATCATTATCATCATCATAACCATCACTATCGTCATCATCACCACTATAAACATCACTATCACCATCGTCATCGTTATCGTCGTCTTCGTCACCTTAATCTGTTACGTTGACTTTCGTACTGTCGAAATGGCTTGCTACATTGAAAAAGATAAATAATCATAATCATTCTCTCACCTGACCTACACTTTCTCACCTGACCTATTTATTATGCATTACGTCAGCGCACTGCTAACGTAGCTCCGCGAAATTAAGAAGCATTACCTGTTATTATCATTTTCCTTGTTATTGCAGCTGTTGTCCTTGTTATTATTATTATTATTATTATTATTATTATTATTATTATTATTATTATTATTATTATTATTATTTGCTATTATAATTTTTATTATCACTTATTATATATCTATATATATTTCTTCTTTCCATCTTCATCATCATCGTCGTCGTCATCTTCATAGACAAGTGTGAAAATCTCCCGTCCAATAGACACTAACCCACGGTAACAATTTTTCCATTTCAGCACCCGCGTCGCCACAGGTCACCATGTTCTCGCGACCTCATCAGGAATTCGTGACGGCCATCTTGGGTCAGAACTTGACCCTCGAGTGCTGGGCACAGGGCTGGCCACGGCCCAGGATCACGTGGGAGAAGTACGGGGGTCACCTGCCCAAGGAGAGGTCCAGGATTCTCATGGGTAGCTGTTTGGATTAATTAAAAATTAATTGTTATTGTCATTAATTGTAATTAAATAGTTATTATTAATTATTAAATAATTGTAAATTAATTATTATAGGCTAATTAATTATATTAATTATAATATATTAGTTACGATGATGATGATTGTGGTGGTGGTGATAATGATGATTATG
>CM067535.1:4417500-4452500 GCA_034509925.1 Hirudinaria manillensis | reverse complement strand
CCTTTGGGTAGAGACTAGTGGACTGTGATGGACGAGTGGGTCCAAGGAGAGGGGGTTTGGGTGGATGGGTGCATGGCATTCGGGTGGAAACGCCTCAACCCTTAAATTCCTTTTTTCACACCGCAGGTAAGAGAAATGAAAAATGATGTGCCTTAGGGCAGCTTTCGAGGAAGAGGAACTCGAAATAGGTCAAGGTCGGTCTGGACGATGATGATGAGGGTGATGCTGGTGATGATGATGACAACGATGAAGATAGCAACAAATACCGAGATAGAAATGTTCATGATAAACCATCGTCATCGTCGTCATGACTTATTGTCATTCATTACCGAGTGTATAACGTGCACATAACCAGGAATCTTCCAGAAATGACTTCACCTGGAATGAGTGGCGGGCAGGTGTTCAACATGTGCCTGCGAGGAGGCGCTGAGTGAACGCTAATTAAAAGCGCCGAAATTCAACAGGAAAATCCGCCAGGCTTTTGTCTGCAAACTTTGCCTATGATGAAGATGCTTCTTTCTCAGCCATTCTCGCACCGACTAACTCATTTATTCACTCACTTACACAACCATTCGTGCACCCAACTACCCACTCACTTACCCAACCACCCACTCACCCATCTACCCATTCACTCGCCCTCTCACTCACCCACCCACTCACTCCTGGTTTCTCTCCCGCTGTTTGTGAGTGCGTTTCTGTCGACTTCCCGTCAAAGCTTTTGAAAACGCCTCTTGTTCTGTTGCTTGTCTCTGATTTATTGTTGCACTCCTTAACGAAATCCGCGGCAGCCCGAACAGTCGAGTGAGTGAATGAATGAGTGAGTGAGTGAGTGAGTGAGTAAGTGACTGAGTGAATGAATGAAGGTATGAGTGAATGAATGAAGGTATGAGTGAAGATGATCATCATGACGCAATCACTGTACAGTTGTATCATTGATTCTTGTTGAGACTCTTCTCTCTCTTTCTCGTCTACTCACCCCCCTTTCCCAAGTTTTCGTCCTCTGTCACGCTAATCTTTCCATCAATCATTCTCCGATGATGTGCCAGCCTTTCTGGTGATGATGATGATGGTGATTATGATGATGGTAGTGATAGTATTGATGACGACGATGGTAAATCCCGCTAACGTCATCAGATTCACAAAGTCGTCACCTCGAATGGTATTTATATTGCACTTTTAATTCTTGATAGTTATAATTAAGAGTTATAATAACTCAACTAATAATAATAATAATTAATGATCACTCGATGACTAACTAGTAAAGCGTCGTTTGTAATCATCCTGGTTCTCACTAAACTGAAACTGGTGTCCAATGTGATCCAATTATTAAATCACAATAATTCGCCTTGTGGATTGATGACGACGACGACGACAATGATGATGATGATGATGATGACGGTGATGACGGTGATGATGATGACGATCTGTTGGTGCGTTCTCACGTTCAAAATCCATTTGTTAGGAGGCCTGTTGTGGCTCATGTTGTGCGCGGCAGAGGTTATTATCACCGTGGCACTCTTTCTTCACTCCTTCAATCCTTTCATCCTTCAATCCGTCAACCAGCCTCACATTCCGGCAGCTATTCACTCGTTCACTCCGTTTGCTCCGATCGATGGATGGGTGGGTGGAAGATGGGTAGGGGATGTTTTGGGTGAATTGATCAGATGATGCATTGGTAGGTTGCACGGGTCATTCAAAATTCACGGATCACTTGATGCTTGCATTGGTAGATGTAGATAGTAGTTAGTGGGTGAATCAATAGGTAGAGACGTGGGGTAGCTGGAGTCATGTCCCGGGTAGATTGATAGGTTAACGGCTGCATGTTTGGGTAGATGATAGATTAAAGGGCACCCATGGACGGGTAGATGATGAATAGGTGTCTTGGCACCTCAGTGGGTGGACGAAGCTTAGAAAAAGTGGGGATGTTGAGTGGGGAGTGGAAGGAAGTCCTTGACAAACACCTGTGGAAATGGTCGTATTTCCACTCAAGGGGGATTACAAGAGGATCAGCTGAGGGTTAAAAGGACTTGGTTTAGAAATAATGACTGATATGTCGTACACTCCCCGTCAACATCGTCATCGTCGTCGTCATCATTGTCAACATCGTCGTCGTCATTTTTCTGAGAGATGACTAGAATGTATCTCGTACCCTCTTGAGTGTCTGATTTCAGACGCCATGAATCAACCTTTATTCTTTCATTATTTATTAGGCTTTCAATTATTATTATTATTATTATTATTATTATTATCATCATCATCATCATCATACTTTTAGTTCTATGTATTGTAATCCATTAAGTATATTCTTATAATTTCACGCATGGCTGAGTTTTAATACTGTCGATGTCTAACACGTGCTATTTGTCGCACCACCGACATCTCCATCACGTCCAATTTGCATGTCACCTCATTATCGTTAATTTATAATTTATTATCATTATCATCATCAACATCATTATTATTATTATTATTATTATTATTATTATTATTATTATTAATATTATTATTATTATTATTATTATTATTATTATTATTATTATAATTACCTTCGCGAATAATTAATCAGATTCCAGCCTGGTCTTGAATAGCGTGAGGAATGTCCAGACGGGTACGTACCAGTGCTTTGCAAGGAACAGTCTCGGAGTGGAACAGGGTTTTGCCAGGGTCATCCTAATTGACGGCCATGATGGTGAGACGACGACGACGACGATGATGATTATTATTATTATTATTATTATTATTAGTTTTAATGTTATATTTTCTGATGTTGAATTACAACCATAGCTTAATAATAATAATAATAACAATAATATTGCTATTCTGTTGTGATCGTGGCAATTATTACATGTTATTATAGTATGACCCCTAATTATGAGAAATTATAATATGTTATTGTGATTATTTCATTCAATCTATTGTAATCATCAGAATTCTCATGCAAGTTGTTTATCGTTTTATTACACGGATATTATTGTTAGGGTCGAAATAGTCTTGAATGCAATCGTTATTATTGATATTATTGTTATTTATTGTTATTATTATTATTACTATTATTGTTATTATTATTATTGTTTTCATAGCTATTATTTATTATTATTATTGGCGTTACTAATGTTATTGTCATCGTAGGTGATTTACCCAGAAACGATGAAGTCAGCATAGTTTCCGTAACATACCCACTACTGATCGAGTGACTGATTGAAAGTGAACGAATGAACAAACTAATGGATGAATGAATGAATGAATGAATGAATAAATACAGTTGTGCCAATTCTCTGTAATCCTCCTGGTTGGACGTAAAGTTACAAATGGGTCAAAGAATCTCTTTGTGTCGACTCTTGACAACTCAAATCCCCTCTTGAGTAACAATGACGGCGCTGTTGTTGTTGCTGTTGTTGTGTTGATGATGATGATGGTGGTGAAGGTGATGATGATGACGACGACGATGATGATGATGATGTTGCCGTTGTTGTTATTGCTCGATTGCTGCTCGTACATCAATTTTGCAAAATGACCGGAGTGATTCCGAGCAAACCTTGTTTAGAAAAAGCTGCAGGTAAACTGCATTGAAACTCGACAGGTGAGATTCATTGCGGCGGTGAAGGGCTGTGAAGACCTCTTTCAATTTTCATGCCTCACTGACCTCGTATCGAAGGGTCCAACAGCTGCTCGGCTAGACATTCGCTCTAACTTAGTGGTATACAACAGTAATAACAACAACAACAACAGCAACAACAACGACGATGACGACAATAATAAATTATGTGAGGGTGGATGGTTCTGTGTTGTTCTGTGGATGGCTTTCTGCACCTGTCTCTGGTCTGGGCCTGTTTCGTTCCGGCACACCTGCTGCCTTCTGCTGATTTAGTGTGACCGACTTTAACTCCACCCAAACCACCCCTGCAACCCTGGGTTAAGTGGGTTTCCTAGACATGTTCGACTTCATCCATCTAATTTCTTCCTAATTATCACTCATATAAAACATAAGAATAGAATAATTTATGTTTGTGTAACAAATTAATTAATCATTATGCTGGTTTAATTCATTAATTTTTTTCTTTACGAACAGACGATAATGAAGTTGAAGAACCGGAAGAAGAAAAGACCAGGGACCCGGCAAGAGATGGAGGAAGAATGGATCCGGAAATGCCAGGTGTGATGATGATGATGATGATGACGTCATTTCAAGCCATTAATGTCAAATCCCACTCCTACGTTCACGACTTCAACCATCCAAACTGATTAAGATGAGGCCTCGACATCGTCATCATAACCCCTCCTTCCATTTTCCTACGCAGCCCCGGGCAAGCCCGAGGTCATCAAGATCAGCAACTCGTCTGTCAAGGTCAAATGGACCTACAGGTTTCACTCAGACATACCCGTGCTGACCTCCGACGGGGCTCCAGTGGCCATGCCCTCTGCGCCCTCTGCCTATCCAATCTCGTTCAGGATTCAGTACAAAGAGGATTCCATTGGTTCCTGGAAAAGCGCTTCTGAAGACATCGACGTTGGGAAAAGATCCTTCGACGTTAAAAAGCTAAGGACAGGTTGACTCCATGTTTATTCGGACTCTCATGAATAAATTAATCTTTCCTGAATAATTAACTTGCCGTCTGAAACGGTTGGGTAGTGGTCAGAGTGGGGGGAGATTGAAACGAGTGGTCCGTGATGACCAGAGGATTCTGTTTGCGCCGTATTATAATTTTGCGATGATTTTTATCGTTTTGTTAGCTTTAGTGCTGTTATTATTAATATCGTCGTCATCGATGTTAGTAATGTTCCAATTATTATTATTATTATTATTATTATTGTTTTTGTTAACATGGCTATTTAGTTTTAATGCAACATCAATTGACACTGTCTAGACACGGTTGACGTTTTGCCGTGTTTGTCGATAGCTAATATTTGCCCGATGGAGCTTATTATGTTCGTTCTAACACCTCGCTTGTTCGGACGGTTGATGTTGGGGGAGATGGGAGACATGGGCTCAACCCGTGGTTCGAACCGAAGGGGTCTGGGTCAAAAGACTATTGCGATGCTATTTGGTCAATGTTTTCTAAAGATGACTTTTTTTTTTTGTTATTGTCCATCTATACAGGAGCCTACAGATTTCGAGTTCTGGTCAACTACTCCAATAGGGAGGTCAAGGCAGGACCGCCCTCCCCTAAGATCTCCATGGCAACCAGGCCCCCTCTTCCGGTGCCGGTCATAGTCGAGCTAAGGCCCCTCAACAGCACCCAGATGATGGTCACCTGGCAGGTCGTTATAAACAAGTGACGTGATGGGGTGGCTCGATTTTGAATGAACAATGGCAATTGATCAGCATTTATAAGGTGGAGACATTACGTCACCCTACCGTGGTCTTCAGGGTTATCGTGTGATGCCTTACTCAATATAGGATCTAGGTAGAGTGTTATAAATTATCATAATTAATGTTAATTAATTAACAGATTCCAGCCGACTCTTGGCTACCTGACGGATTCGTAATAACCTACGTCCAGAACGACCTTGACTTTGAAGATGCAATCAAAAAACAAATCAACAGAGCCGACGTTAAAGAGGCCACCATCGACGACCTTGAACCCGGCACCCAGTACAAGGTCAGAGTTCACAGCTACAACTCGTGGTCACAAAAGAGCGCACCGAGCAATACGGTGGTGATGAAGACGCCAGGTGAGTTTGCGTCACCTCAAATTGTAAGTTGACCCATTGAGGGTCAAGCTATTAATAGGGTAGAGCATGTGCGCGTCTCTAAGACGCTGAGAGGTTTTTTAGGGGCTCGTATACAGTCCCCTTTTGTACTGACTTCAAGTCGGGCTTTGGTTGCTTCTGATACGCGGCCATTCTAGGACGAATAGTATGTAAGGCGACCTATTTTTATGGAAGAAGTGCTTCCATTGAAAAAGACAGGCCCTATTATTGTTGTTAGGTTTATTTTTGTCATCGTCGTTATTATGCTGTCTCGATAAAAATAAAGACCATTTACAAAGCTCTATCTATCTATCTCTAGTCAGTTTGCGATTCATTCATTGTCTATGTCCTTGAACTTGATCTTGATAAAGTACCCCGACAAAGCGCCCTCTCGTATCGCCTTACCCTCTTTCTTACCACCCCGTTTAGGACCAAAAGCGAACCCCAGTCCTCCAACTCGGTACATTGGGGAGGCCTACGACCAAGACGTCTTGTACGGAGGATCGGCCGACGGCTCGAATCCGTCCTACAGGGACGCCAGCATGTCCAGGAACTACCCGCCGAAGAACGAGCACCGCAGCGACCATAGCGGCGGCCAGCGCTCGAGCGGTGGCGACAAGTTTGCCTCTCAGTCGAATCTGGTCTACATCTTGCTCGGATCGATTCTCTGTCTCATCGTAACAGTCGTCGTGGCTTTTCTCATCTCTTGCGTCATAAAGAGACGCAGACACGGTGAGTGACAATTTGAAAGTTATAATTTCAAGGGAGTGAGGAGGGTGGAGAGCGCGATAATTTTATTTTCCTCTGCTGAATGTGTTCAGATTCTATGGAATTATTTGGCAATAATTTCTTCTCTGATCCGGTCATAGGGCTTTATTATGGAGGTAATAATTTTGACGAATGTTCTCCTGAACTCATTGACCTCCGAATGTCATTATTTAGCGCTGACGTAATGATGGATGCGCTTTCTTAATAGGCGCCCGGTATCAAAGGCTTCCTCTTGTGTGACGCATCTAATCCGTGTACAACCATTTATTTTGCAATTCCATTTGGGAAGTGATTTATTTTCCAGAAGTAATTTATTGCTTGTTTGCCTACCAAGTACCGTTACCTGGTATTTAATTATTGCTAATGTTGTTGTTGCTGTTGTAACAATATTGCCACCGTCATCTTCATCATCATCATCATTCCAGTGGGATTCGACCTCCCTTAAAATAAGATAATATAAAAAAATAAGTAAAATCAGCTTTATTTCTCTTCAGAATTCGGAGAAAAAGAAAAGGAAAAGCTGAAGGAAAAGGGAATCGAACGCCTCAAACAATCTTCTTCCATGGCAACCACTGCACCCCTCCTACGCAGCGAATCCAGCAGGCCCAGTGGGTATCCCACTTCTAAAAGTCAGACGACCCTGGCGAGCCAAACTTTCCCCTCTCAAACTGGAATCTTCCAGCAAAACTATCAAATCAAGGCTAAGCCTTCCTACACGGGGTCAGCCGTGGTCGGAGAAAATAATGGCGGGGGACAAATGGACAGCCCTTTTCACCCTGGCAGCAATGTGCAACCCTGGACCCAGGCTCAATCGAGGCCTGTCCATCAGGACATGGAGAAGAGCCAATTTTTCTTCCAGCACGCTCAAGAGTTTCAATCTGATGATCAAAGTGAGAAGTTAAAAATTTTGTTTGATTGCTTCATTTACATTTCAATCAGTTGACATGGCCCTCCAGTCGATGACGCTGCCTTCGTGACTTAAACGACTTCGTTACCACAGATCACATCTATAGCACCCTTGAGGAGCCACCCATGAAAAACTCTCCCCACTCATCTTGCCCCTCAACTGCCCACGCTCGCTTCTATTCGTCAGTGGGTAATCAAGACTACCCAAGTGCTGATCATCAGCTCTTCCACCATGATCAGAGCGGCTCCCACCACAGCTCCATAGGACCCGATGGTTACACCCCTCAGAGAGCTCAGATTGGTCGAGCCATATGTCAGAAAATCCCCAATAGTAGGGGCAACAGGTACCCCGGAGAAAACCCGAACAGCCTAACGAAAGAACAGGCGACGAATACAATCAATACATACTGTAAGCCTTAATAGTTTACATCGTTACGCGTGATGTAATTTATATTTATTTTGATTTAGTATATTTTCTTTTGAAATTCACTCATTTAAACGGTTCGCTTGGCGCTTCATGTGATGCGGTTTTCAGGCAGAACGACTAATTTGTCATTCCCTCGTGACAGATGACAACGATCCTGCTGTAGATAACGGCTGGTCTGAAAACGCCTACAGCAGTTTAGAGGGATTTTCCCCGGCAATTAACCAGGAGCAGCGCTTTAGGGACTTCAACGTCGATCCGGGAGGTCTTTCCAGCTCCAGCTCTAGTTCGGACAGCGACTTCCCTGTCGTAGGAGTCGGGCCGCCGGCGTCGCCACTCTATCAGGAAGATGTCGACGTGCAGTATCCCCAAGCGGTCAGACAGAAGCCCGTGTACTACAAAAACGATTCTGTCCTCGCTTCTCAGCACATGAGAAACAGTTCGACCAATCCACTGGTCGCAAACCATCCGAATAGCTTCGGTCACAAAGCGGCCGGCGAGGCGCGACAGAACAGCCAGACGTATCAGATCCACTCGGACAGGACCTAAGTAGCTCAACGGACGATCTCCGACGATAGATTAATGTCAACTGGAAATCGTAAATCAACCGTGAAAACTCCGGGAGAGCATTAGATTCGATGCTGGATGACATTAATAACCGGGAGGAACCATCGATTGAAACTACATTTCCAGTGCGACCATCCCTCCATGGTGCTCACAAAGCAAGTAGAATCTCCAGACTCGGAATCTCTAATCATTAAATTTTATTCCTCTCCGAGTAATGGCCGAGTCCCCTCGTACGCATTTTATATGCCATTACTTATATAATCTATATTAAAGCCTTCACTGCTCTTATCTCTCTCTCGCTCTCGAAATATTCTCCGGAATATTCTTTGTAAATAATTCAACTTCTATTTAATATATCTCTCTTCTCATTGTTTTCACCATGTCCAGCTAATGACAAAGGAGGAACTCACAGGGTAACCCAGATAACCATTATTACGAGACTAAGTTGTTAGCTACGAACTTGGGTCCGTCAGGTCAAACTCGTTTAGAAATTTGTAGCAAAATTTCTTTTACGATTAATTCAGTTAACTGGTTTTTTAGAGTCGGTGTTTTGCCGACCGGTCAGTGAAAATGACTTTGTGACTGTGCCGTGTTTTCGAAGGATATTTTCGCGGCTGTAAACATTTTTTTTCGTATTTACTTTAGGCGTCCGATGTCTTGATAGTTCTTGTTTTTGATATTTTCAACACGAGATTACAAAGCGCGCCCTAGATTTACAAGTTTCAAGTTTGTTTTTTTTTTTCAAGTGTAAAAGTGTCGGAGGAATTTGCGAGACTAAATGTCTCTGAGGCGAGCAATACATTGTAAGTCTGCTCTTTATAAGGCATTTATTGTATGAATTTTAGATGCACTCTACATAATAAAATGCCACATGAAACAGGAGTTGGTTGTGAGTTTTTAAACAAAGAAGCTTTTAAAAGCTTTATTGAATTACCAAAAGATGAATGAAAGACTGAGTTATAAAAACCCTAAGACTGGGTGAATTTAAATTGGCACACAGACTAAATTGAACGACCCATCTGCGAAGACACTTACTCTAATTGGCGAGAGACGGAGCTGAGATTCTAAATTGTTTCTCTCGTTAAAAAGTCAAGAGAAAATTCTAGACATATTTCTGACGGCATGAACAAAGTACTTTTCCCTCTGCAAGTAGTTCATATCCTGTCGAGCAAAGTATTTATTATGAAGAGGAATTTGATGCAATTAATCAATTATTTATTTATGATAAAGGGCATTTTTATCTTCCAATCTAGGTTTATAGGAGCTGTGCAGCTTGTTTTGGTATTAACGTTGGTCTTATCTCTTTAGACCTTTTTTTGCTTTTGATTACCATTTCTGCCAACATCTTGTACAACTGGTCAGCAAATTATGCCTTGCCTGAATATTTCTGACTTAACATTCCCACTTTTACCTTAATCTCTTAATAATCTAGTTTACCTTTCTTAGTTTCTAAGCCTACCTTCAGGAAAGACGTCCGCCACTCCTTGTGATTTTTGTCGAAAAGATCGACGGAATTAAACTCCCCGTCGGACCTATGGTGATATCCGTCGAACGAGGAGTCGATTTTGTGAATGCATGTCGGGTCTCCTGACCTTCCCATTAGGCTTTCGTAAGATCTCCTCTCTTCTGCGGTGAATAAGGCGAGGGGATCTGTTGTAATAAAAGTCATACGTTGTCTAGCATTCAATCTCTGCACAGAAGATGAATCTTACTTAAACTGACTAATATTTGTAGATTTTATAGAAATTTTGCCAAAACATAATCTGGTAACTGACAATAAATTATAAATCCAAAGCCAATTTGAGCACATTTCAAGAGAATAACATTGTATCGTCTCTTGGTTCAAATCGTTTCTTACCAAAGTTTCGGGAAGGATGCACGGCATTGTTGGTGACGTTGCGGGGCTCGGAGTTGTCCCGAACTGGGATTTGATCCTGAGAAAAATGGATGCAGTCGGGTGTTAACGACGACGTTTTCATATTGAAATTAGGTACCTATGAAATTCATGCAAAAAAATTCTCACATCAGTGATCGAGTCTTCCCTGTGTCCGAACGTCGAAGCGTACTTTTGGAAAGCTTCGAGCTTCTGAGATGCCTCTTTGGTTCTTACTTGTGCATCAAATATCAACCTTCTGTAATGTTCCTTCTCATCTTCTAGTTCCTTGACAATGTGTAATAATATTAACAATGAAAATTTATAACTAAAATTTGCACATTTATAAGTAATGTCAACAAATTGAGCAACGTAATAATAAATTTGCTCGTGATAAGCTGATTACAAATCACCTGATAAATAGTAGTAGATAAAAGAATAACGATCTCACGACGTAATCTCCGGGTTATGCTTTGCGAAGACCAACCTCAAACTTCTGGACAAGCTCTGTTGAACTCTTGTTCATCTGTTGGGCCATTCTGTCCAGGGCCTTCTTTTCCCTCTCGAGTCCTGACCTTTTCTCTTCCAAAGTTCTCCTCTGCTCCGAAACCTTCTCTTCTGCCTCTCTGACGTCCCTTGACCTTCTTTCGAGCTCTTCCATCTTCTCCTTCAAAGCCTTCTTCATGGAGTTTATCTCAATCTCTGCCTGAGATTAAAGATGATGTAGTTTCATAGGAGAATCCACAGAATTGGGATCGGTGCTTTTACTGATTTGTCTACCTGGTACTTGCTGCTCATGATTCTCTCTTGTTCTTCTCCTTTCAGTTTCAATTCAACCTCGAACTTTGCCCTCTCCTCCACCAGTCGAGACCTTTCGCCCCTCAGCTCGGAAGTCGACCTGACCTGTTCCGACCGGATCTTTCCCTGATCAGAGGGATCGAGATCATTTGATTAAATAATGTGGCACAGTAGATCGGACGTTTTGAGGGCTTATTGCGAGAGTTTGTGGGGAATTCCACCAATGGGAGAATGAACGTTGTCGACAAAGTTGTCACCATTACCCTCATCTTCTCCAAGTCCATCCTCTCCCTCTGACTGCTCTCCAGAAATTCGCTTTTCTCGTTTTCCAGGTGACTTCTCTCGTTCTTCAGTCTCACCTCTTCCTGTTTTAGACTCCACTTTTCCTGTCAAGGCATAAAGTTATGAGCATGGGATAAGGAATAAAGTTATTTATTTATATTTATTTTATTTATTTTATTTATGTATTTTCACAATAGACCTAGAAGTCACTGACCATTGAAACATCTTCCAAATAGGCCAAATAATGGTTGATTGCATCCTCTTAGCATCAACCAATAGTAAGAAGCGAAGTGATAGTAATAGTATTTTTACCTGTTCAATCTGAGCGTTTTGATTGGCCAGTTGCTTCTCCAGCTTCGAAATAAGGTCGAGCAGACGATTCTTCTCCTCTACCATCTCTCTTTCTCTGGCACTCATCTTCCCTTGCATGGCTGTTGTTGGCATTCACAATGTAATAAAAAATTATTCATTAAATGTTTTTATAGTATTCTCTCCTGTGACAGAATTTCCTTAATTTTGTCATATTAATTCTCTATTAACTCATTTTAAAGTCAATAATCCTTCTTTCAATAACAACATTTTCATTTCAACCTATCAACGTGCTTTCTTTCAGTTTCAAGGCGAGCTGTTGATCCACTTCCGTTTCGTCGGCTTTCGACCTGACCTTACTTCTCAGGTCGTCCAGGTCGGCCGTGTTGACCTCCAGGTGCGTCAAGGCTGTTTCCAGTTTTCTAGACAGGGACGTTTGTAAATAAATGATTATTTAAGATTAGAGGTTGAATATTAATTAATTGATAATGAATAATTAGGCAGCTAACTAACTTGACATGGTCCCTGCTTGATATGACAACATCAAGTTCTTGATTCTTTGTTTTCAAGATTCTTTGGAGAGAAGCTTCGTGCTCCTGCCTCATGCTTTCCACACTTGCCCTGTAATTACTATTGTGTTAGCTTGCTCTAATAATAACAACAATAATAGACCAAATTATAAGTCTTTGTTGTGATACTATTATCAAAATAACTGATTAAAATTTTTGAAATACTTGTTTAACTATGAACTTCATTGCAGTTTTATTTTTTTTTTAAATTATGCTAACATAGAAAATTGAGTCGACATCATCGTCATCACCTGTAATCGTTTCTCAGCTGTTCGACCTCTTCTTTCTTCTCTCCCTCCACCTCCTTCATCCTCCTCAGGTGGGTGGCGAACATCTCTGATTTTTCCTTCTCCAGGATTCGAACCTTCTCCAGCACATCCTGAGACAGGATCTCGTTTTCCTGCCTTAGCCTGTGGCAGCGATGATGATGATGATTACGATGGTGGTGGTAGTGATGGTTATGATTGCGATGATGATGCCCACCTTTCTTGGCACTTTTCAAATGTCTCTTCTGCCAACTGGACCCTTTTGCTGGCAATCAATCATTGAAATAACGTCATCAATCATCATCATGAAAATTTTGCCATTGAACTACGGATCGGACGAGAATGCACCACATTATGATTTGCTTTAGAACGTTAAAGAATGTTGCAGATCGAGTCCTCATAAATAATAATAATTACCAATAACAGCCATGAATATTAATCTGGTCCATGAACATTAACATTAATGAATTAATAATTACTTGAAGGCATCTTCGATGAGCCTCTTCTCGTCCTCGTGCTGCCGTTTCATTCTCTCGATCTTCTCCTGGAGAAACTCGTTGTCAGCCTCCAACAGCTTCATCTGCAAGAAGGCAATAAACTGCTGAGTCAAGAGTTGGAATCCTGTCATCTATCTGATAGAAATCAGCATAGTGAATCCAGCAACGCATTGTTGACTATTGTAGGCTTGAGGTCATAATCATAATCAAATCATAAATAAATTAACTGAAGCTAAACTTAAAGGAATGATTGACTAATGCATAGGGTTCTCTGAATTGTCCATTAGACAGAATGGCATTTCTGCATGATATTTGTATTGGTGACCAACCTTATTTGTCAGCTGCTCCAGTTCCGATTGGTCGACCTAAAAAGGATGAGCAGCCAATAAAATTTCATTGCCTCGGAGGGACCGGGGATTTCGAGACTGGCAAAGATAAAAAATTGCGAATAAAAATTGTACCTGAATTGATGTCTTTGACATGTCCGCTTTAGGAGTACGAGCACTTTTATCTAAAAGGATTTTTATTATTTGCGATTATTTAACATTAAAATCTTTAAAATATTGAACTAGAATAACATTATTAATGGATAATCGATGCAATGTAATTATAAAATATTCTACTACAGGTCCTAAAAATAAGATTCCTACCACCTTTTGTTCCCCTCACTGAACCGGCATCGTCTCTCTTCCTGTGGACAGCATCATCATCGAGGTCCTTGAGAAAGTCAAGGCTGAAGGCGGACTTATCGGTCGTCATGGAAGCGGGCGACGAATGCTTTGGGAGGCTGCGTCTCCTCGGAGCTGCGAGAAGTAATTAATTAACTGATAATTAATTAAGTTATTAATAATAATTAAGTTATTAATAATAACATAATTAATTATCAGTTAATTAATTAAGTTATTAGTTAATTAATTAATAACATTATTGGTAATTATAATAAAATCGTCATCATCATTGTTGTTGTTATTATTATTATTATTATTGCTTAACAACAACATTAAGTAATTAATTAGTGACGATATCATTATAATTACCAACGATGTTATTAACAGTGAAAAATATTTATTTATATTTTCAACGTGGTTTTCGGCAGTTGCCGACGGCAGCGACCCACCGTCATTATCGCCACCCCCTCCACCACCGTCATCGTCGTCATCGTCGTCGTCGTCCTTTCCAGTATCCAGCTTGAGTATGTTGACCACCCTCTGCCTGTTCGAAGGTTCCTGAACCGACGGATCCTTGAATCCGATGTTGTCCGAAGATCTTTTCCTGGAAGTTTCGTTGCTTCTATTTTTAGAAATGTCGTCCAATAAGTCGTCGAGGAAGTCTCCTGTAAAATGGCAAACGTTTCTAAATTAAGAATATTATAATTATACGATATTAGAATATTGTAATTGTTATGGGCCCGAATTATTATTATAAATTTATTATTTATAAATATAATTAAATAGATTATTATTTAGTAATAATTAATATTCATACTATTTTTTTTTATGAATATTGCTAGAAGCTCGTAATTCGTATTTTTAAATAAAGATCGTTGTTTTCCCACTGCAATACTTCTACTAATTCTTCTAACACAAGAATTACCAGAGATATAACAGTAATGATCACATAATGAAGCAATATCATAATAATCACATAAGAATATTATAATGGTATTAAAATAATACTTAAAATGATAATTATCGGTTCACCTTTTCCGGCAGCCGAAGATCCGACCGACTTCGGTCTGTCTGCGTCCTTGACCTTCGCAGGTGCTCTGCCCGCCCCGAGATCCACCAACCAATCGGGTTCTTTGTCTTTGGTCGGCAACGTGAGAGACGCGGGGGCGGTGCTGAGTAAGTTTGCCTCGTCGTTGTCGTCGTCGTCGAAACTTTTGTCGTTCGACTTGAACCTGAAACGTTTCATCGAGAGAAATGAGAATCGGGTTTTGAAGGTCAGAGGTGAGGCGAAGGTCTAACCTGACGAGCCTCTTGTTGGGGGGCGGGGGCCTGGCGTTTCCGGCAGACGACGGCGTGTAACCTCCGAATGAGAATTCCTCCTTTTGGCTGTCCCTTCTGGCACCAACCTTTGGAACTGGCGAACGAAATGATGCTCGACAACAACATTCCATTCAAACTGAATGACTCTAATTAATTAACTGAATACCTATAAATACATATACAGATATGTGATTAGCATAAAGTATGTTAATCACCTGATGAATGTTCGTGACGAACCTACCGTCGTCGAGGTCGTCTAAACTCAGCAGGCTCTCCAACGTTCGTCTGCTTCCGGCCGAACCGGTGCCTCCCCCTCCGACCAGGGACCGTCCCTTGGCCGGCACGGGCCCCCCTCGAGTGGCCGAAACGTTCTTGGCCTTCGGGCTGCCCAGTCCCATGCTGCTGAAGATGTCGTCCATCTCCTCCGCGACTTCCTTTTCTTTCGTCGCCGGCCCTTTTGGAAGTGAGTCTGTCGTTCGGGGATGAATTAAACCGATTAATTAATTAATTAATTAATTAATTAATTAGATAATCAATTAGACAATAGGCTAATAGATGGTCTATCCGATTATGTTTTTTTAAAATCAAATAAACTGTTTATTTTTTAAATATTTAGTAAAATCATCGTTCTAAAATGGGTTTGAGATGTCTTCATGCGGATTATATTTCGTATCAAAAACTCTTCCATCAAAGTAAACAAATAATATTTTTGAATTTGTCATTGAAAACTGTTTTTTTTTTTGCACAAAATATGCAACTGTTTACCAGTTCTTGATCCGCTTCTAGTGGGTGGTCGAGCTGTCAGTTGTGACTTTTGATCTGAGGAGGCAATCCAAATATTAATGGTGATCAAAAATTTGCCCTGTAGTGAGTGAATGAGTGCATGATTGGGGTGAGTGAATGAGTGATTGATGAGTGGGTGATTTGATGATGAAGGTCTAGTACCTCCACTGGAAATGCTCATCTGGCTTTGCTCTTTCGTGGCAAGTTTCGGAGTGCTGTCAAAGATTCCATCAAATTCCTGCAGACATCAAGAACCAATGTGAATAAATCAAATAGAATCTTGTATTTGTAAATTTAATTTTATTGTAATATAATAAAAGTGAATCTTAATTTCAATATCTTATTTTGAGCATGGTAATTGCCCTTAAAATAATTCACAAATGGTTAACTAGTGTTGGAGGTAGCAGGGATGGAACTCACGTCGTCTTCATCCTGGCTGTTGTTTTTGGAACTGATTTGCTTTGTTAAAGATGGCTGTGCGTTGCTGTCATGGTGAGGTTGTTACTCAAATAGTTGTATTTATCATTGAAATAACATAAAGGTTGTTTACTCATTTCGCTTGTTATCTGCTGGCTGAGAAGTGTTGGCCATTTTTGTTTTGTCCTTCTTGCCTTAAAATTCCCATACGGGGAAAAATTAACGTAAGGACTGTTTACGTACAAAGATAAGTCGTTTTCGAATTAATTAAAGAATACTAAGTACTAGGAACCCTGTGGAATTAATCTATGAGAGTGATTCTATTGAAACTCACCAGAGTCATTCAAAATACTGCTCAAGAAGTCCTCCATGTCGTCTGCCAAGACATTCGAATTAAAATTATTTTGTTGAAATATGAGCTGCAGAATACAACCTACTCACCATCATCATCAAGACTTTTCAGCTTCTGAAAATGTTTTATGAAACAGACGTTTAACATAAAGCGGACAAATAATATTAACTGTAGATTAAAAGATTACCTTGCTAATAGCAGAAGCCATCTAGTCGCAGGAAAATCGTGGAAGCAAATTAGATTAGTAATGTTTTGGAAATCTGATCTTAGCCGTCTTTTACAAGTTTCGAATACTCAAAACAGCCGTTTCCAATGTAAACTATTCGAAACCATAACATCGAATCTAATTTGTAGAGTCTGACAAGGAGTGTTATAATTAATCAAAAGTTTTATTTTTACAAGAACATATATATTTCTTATTACAATTGGGTCGCTTTAAGCATTTCTTTTAAAATTTTTAAAACGACCTTTGAAGGTATTTAGGTGTTTTAATATTCTTTAACTTAGTTTGTTTTAAACGAAAAGCAAATAAATAATTTTTGCTTGCAATTATTAACATAAACATTTTGGTTTTATTATCGTCGCATGATTGTTTTGTCAACGGATCGGAGTACTACGGAGCATATTTAAGTTGATCAGATTGATACGATACAGCTTCTAATAGCTAAACCGACCCATTTCTTGCAATAGCGAGCATCTAAAATGTCCAACTTTCAGGTTGATTACAACAGCTTCAATCACGTAAGTAGTGACTTGCAATTGTCTCTTAAATTAGTAGAAATTATAAATGCATTCTTTGAGGGTTATTTTGCATGGAGTGATGATGATTGAGTAACTATAGTGAACATTTTCAGTTGAGGCTTAATGATCGTGAAATTCATATTTCATTAATGTGCAGGGCCCAGTGGAACCAATGCAGGTTGATGTGGGTCTCGAAGAAAATGAAAATGTCGATGCTCACCCAAGGAGAATTGTCGAGTCTTCTAATCTTGTAATTGCAGTGTTTCTGATAATTTGTGATTCCTTTATTTTGCTGAGAAGACATGAAAACATTTACTCAGTCAATAATTCTTCTGGATCTCATCGATAATTGTTTTGTTGATATTAATGTCATGCATAATCAGCTTAAATCTTTCTTATCATGCCTAAAACAATAGTTAGTCACTCTAAAATATCATCATCACTTTCAAGGATTTGGAGCAAGTGGCTACAAACTATGCCGGCCTGGCACGCATCTACAGGCTGATCCACGTCGCTGAACATTGCAACTCCCTGCGCATCGATGCCCTGAAGATGGCGCTGGTGCATGTCATGCAGACGTGCAACACGAACATGTATGCCTCCATCCATCGCAAACTCCAAGAGGCCATCAACAAGTGATTGTCCCTATTATATCTTGTGTGGTGATAGTTAAAGATGATGATAATTAACCTTATTAAAAGTAATTAGTTAATAATAATTATCTCGAGATACTTGGTTGAGGGTAACAAAATGATGATCTAGCATCTAATGACTCTCCACACTCAACTTGTTTCAGTCAGCCCCGCCTCCCGGATGCCGTGATTGGCTCCCACACGATGCCCGCCTACGACACCCAATGGGTGGACAACACGTCCAAGAAGGCAGCCCTGAAACTGGAACGACTGGACATGGACCTCAAGAACTACAAGACCAACTCAATCAAGGAGAGCATCAGGTGAGTTGTTTGCAGTATTTGTGCTGGTTCTAAGATTAAGTGGTGTAGGTTTAGTGTGGATGATGATTTGGTGATAATATTAATAATAATAATAATAAATTGTTGTTGTATTTTAACATCACCTTGATATATATCCAATATGTATATCAATATTTCGTATAACAAACAAATAAACAATGTTGGCCTCTGACCAAGGCGTGGACACGATGACCTCGGAGACCACTACCTGGAGTGCGGTGACCTCAACAACGCACTCAAGTGCTACTCAAGGGCGAGGGATTACTGCACCAACTCCAAGAACATCGTAAACATGTGTCTCAACGTCATCAAGGTGAGACAGGGGTTTTGTAAATGATTATTAGACGTATGGAACATCATCATCACATGGGTGAATGTGTAATCATCATGTAGATTAACATATTATCATCATTATCATGGGAAAATATGTTATCATCGGGTATATTGTCGGCTTGTAGAGGAATGAGTGTGCATTCATCGTGTGTTGATTTGCATAATTTATGATAATTTGATTCATTCCAGGTGAGCATCTACCTCCAGAACTGGCCGCACGTCCTGTCCTACGTGAGCAAGGCAGAGACTTCACCCTATATCTCTGAGGTGGTTTGAGTTTACACTATCATAAGCCTATCAATGCTAATTAGCATTATTAACATAACATTTAATGAATCACCATTAAGTCTTAATTAATATTCAACAGCTTGGCAAGGAGCCGACCAATCAGATCATCACCAAGTTGAAGGTCACGGCCGGCCTGGCAGACCTGGTCTGCGGGAAGTACAAGGCAGCTGCCAAGCAGTTCCTGCAGGCCAATTTTGATCACGTGGATTTCCCAGAGGTTGTTATTTTTGGCAGCTTCATGCCATGATTATGATGATGATGGGGAACCAAACTCTGCCTTTTCCAGCTCCTCTCGGCCAACAACATAGCCTGCTATGGAGCCCTCTGTGCATTGGCCACATTTGACAGACAGGAATTGCAGAAGCTGGTAATATCAAGCAGGTAACAATCAGCAGATATTGTTAATCATTCTGATGCATATTTATAATTAATTACAAACATATTTATAATTAATTACAAACTATAACAATCCCTAACAAGGGAAAATGCCAGTTGTTATTATTATTATTAGTGACCTGATTATAGTATTCATGCATCTCCCTTTCTTTTACAGTTCCTTCAAACTGTTCCTGGAATTGGAACTTCAACTGAGAGACATCGTCCATCAGTTCCACGAGTCCAAATACGCCAGCTGCCTCAAGCTCCTCGAAGACATAAAGGCATGACTTATTAGCATAATTTAGTAATTAACTCTGATTTAATTGCTAATTTAAATATTTAAAAAATTCTCAGGACTACCTTATCCTGGACATGTACCTGGAACAGCACGTCGATAATCTATACGCCCTCATCAGGAACAGGGCTCTCTGTCAGGTACTACAAATTAATGTTGTATATAATGATTAATTAGGATATTAAATATTAGCAAAATGATTATCTAACCCTAACCCAAAATGATTATCATCGTCATCATTATTATTATAATCAACTCAGTCATTGTCTTTATGTTATGATAACTACATATAATACGAACGAAGCATTTGTCATCATCATCTGTACTGACATCATCATCATTTCCAACAGTACTTCAGCCCGTACAAGTCGGCCGACATGAAGAAGATGGCGGAGGCGTTCAACACCACCGTGTCGGGACTCGAAGATGAACTCATGAAACTCATCCTCGAGGGAAAGATCAGCGCTAGGATTGATTCGCACAATAAGGTCAGTAGGAGCGAGGTCGAACGAGTGCACGGATTGGGTTGGGTTGATGAGGGGTGGCTGTTTACTTGTATCTTCTGTTGGCTTCAGTCACTTTTGATGTCAATGTCTCAATTGTTGTATTTGTCGCCAGGTCTTGTATGCCAAGGACACTGACCAAAGAAGTATCACCTTTGAGAAATCGTTGATCATAGGAGAGGAATTCCAACGAAAGACTAAGGTTATATTTGATTGTGGATTTATTGTTGTTGTTACTCATGGTTATTGGAGCACAAAACATTGGATTCTTGAAGGCATTAATTAATTCAATCAAAATAGAATTTTAGAGTTGTTTTTTTATTACTTTCAGGCATTGATATTAAGGGCTGCTGTGACCAGAAATCAGTTGCAAGTGAAGGTATTATAAGCAGTTAAAACGTAACAGAATTAAATTTATTTATTCTCACAAAATGACTCATTCTAACACCAACGTTGTTGACTCCAGAGTCCGCCAAGAGAAAACAACCAGCCCTTGGATTTATCGATGGTTGCCGGTAATGCCGTGGCCACAGCTGCCAGAAATTAGTTCGTTTTTCGATGGGGACCCATTGTTTTGATTAAAAAAATGCTACGGAATGTTGGGGCAATAGTGGCTCTGGTTGTTTCCGTGCGCGTATTTTCGCGCTTTTTCTTTTTATCGTTTTGTTTTAAAATTAAAAATTCTCGAATGATGTGTCTTTGGTCTCCGAAATTGTGTTCGCGTTTTGAAATCGTACTTTCTGATTGTTGTTCATTTTTACACTCGGCGTATAAACAAAAACATGGCGGACGTCGAAACTGCTTTGAGGCAAGCCAAGCCAAATATGCCCTCATGGATTGCAATTACCATAAAGTCAGCAAAAGAAAGGAAGGATATGGTTATAGAAGACAATAGAACCATTGCACAAGTAAGGACAATTATCGTTTTGTGGTTCCAGTCAGAAAAACTCGATTTTCGGAATCGAAGATTTTGGACGATTGTTGTTGACGTTTTATTAATTGGACCATTTGAAAAATCACATAATGATAATGGTAGCGAATAAGCGTGGTTAAAGTTAATCAGAATTGGTCAACTCCCCATCAATTTGTTTCGACAAAATTTAAAGACCTTAAATAAGACTGGTCACTAATCACAATTTTTAAAATCATCGTCATGTATGCATGTTTGGTTTTGCAACCACAAATCTGTTTTGTTAGACAAAGCCAGCAAACAAACTATTAAGAATATTTTGTTTTGTCAGTTGAAGGCATTAGTGGCAAAAGAGCTTAATGTGACCAAGGACCAACTCTGTCTGGTCTTCCACAGTACCAGCCTGAAGGATTCAAGCTCCCTGAGGCAGTGTGGCATAGAAGAGGGCTCTGTTGTCAGGGCTGTCGTCAAGAGTGTCACCACAGTTTGTAGATGATGATATGATGACTTAAGTTACATGCACAATAGTGCAACAGCAATGACGGCTAACACGCAAAACAATTTTGAAACAATAATTATTTTCCAGACACCAGATGGCAAAGTGCTTTTGCAGAATCAGGTAGGACTGAATTTTACCCGAAACACATATGGTGCTTGCGGACCGCAAGCCACGACTCATTTCGTATGCGCAAAAATTAACAGGCAGCTCTCGAAGACGAGATAAGTTCAACTCCTTTTGGCTTGGGGGCCCTCGGTGGACTGGCCGGCCTGGTCGAACTTGGATTCGGGTCGAACAATTTTTCGGATCTTCAGAAGAAGATGCAGAAGAAGGTACGTAGTCAGTCATCGCCGTTGATGAATTTTTGATTCTCATCTTTTTGATGATCATCAATTTGCAAGACCAAGATGTTGCAAAAAAAAACCTGATTGGTTGGTCAGCAATTACGTCACCATGATGATGGAACCGCTGTCTGATAGGAGGACGCTTTCGTTTCAGCTTCATTCCGATCCGGAGCTGATGAAGAGCCTCCTCGACAACCCGGTCGTCAAGGACGTCATGTCGAAGCCGGAACTTTACGGCCAGCTGATTGCCAGCAATCCCTTCGTGGCGGAGATCGTTCAGGTGATGACGATTAACTATTGATCACTTAATCTATATTACATTGTATAACTATAATATAATAAATTGTTACGTTTATTATAATAACCACTACTTTTTGGGGATGGTGCTATTTGTGAAGCTGACATTTTGACACTTTTGCTTGATTGACGTTCCTTGCTGAATCTTTGCAGGAAAATCCGGAAGCAATGGAGGTCCTTGAAAATCCTGCTCTCATGAAGCAGGTGAGACTACAACCTGTTCATTGCCATCCTTGTTTACTCTCTCAAGGCCATCCTTACCGTTTAGCATAATTTATTCAATCTCGCAGATGGTGTCACTTGCCAGCAGACCGGCTCTTCTCAAGGAACTGATCGACCCGAAGTACAAAGACTTTGTCGCCCAGGTGAGCCCAGAGGCTTGCATAATTAATTCATCATTATTATGATTTAATTATCATTAACTTGATTGAAATGTGATGTTGATTTGTGATCACTTTTTGATTGGATTTTGAACTTTAGAAAAAAGGTAAAGCAGGAGAAGAAGACGACGTGCCAGATGGTGAGACCGTTTTTGAATATTAAGTGGCTGCTATTTGAGTAACTTAGTGATGGAAATTATAATATGGATAATAAGAAGGAGAGACAATTATTAATTAATTATCCTCATTCATATTCATTCAAACAGCCAAGAGGCAAAAGTTGGATGGGGAATCAGGTGACGAGCCAAGCGAGGACAAGAATTCCAATGAAGGTGATGATGATAATGTTGATGGCAGTAGTGGTGATGATGGTGATTGATGATAATGTGAGACTTATGAATATTGCAAACATCACAACAAGTGTTGTTCTAAACGCTAATATTAATACTGATACCGTAGCAGTAATGTTGTTAATGTCACAACAATGTCATTAGGTTATGTTGATGGTTTTTGTAAAGAGATGATAATGACAATGACGTGGAATTTTGACAGGCTTCATGGGTAAGGGCACGGAGAGCCTCTTGAAGCAGATGATCGAACACTCCAAGGACATGCCCAACATACTCCAGGCTCCATACGTCCAATCTGCCATCAACTATGCTGCCAGCAATCCAGAGTACCTCAGGACGGTGGGTTTTCATAATGATGATGATGATATACCATGGCATAATGATGAAATAGGGTAACCAATGATCGAATCAACACGAGCTTTATTTCTCATGTCACCGACCTTTTGTCGTTCATCATTGATTCTTGTCTTCGCCATTGAAGATGATGAACCACATTCCTGGCGTGAACGACTCAGAAGCCATGCAGAAGCAACTCGACCTGGCACTGTCCTACTTTGCCCAACAGGTTTGTCGACTGGTGGCATCATTTGCTAATCAACTGTTGATTGATCGATCGATTTGTTGCTCTGTAGCTCGTAAATCCTGAAGTGCAGAGCCTTCTCTGCAATCCAAGAGCTCTCCAGGCGATGCTAGACGTCCAAGAGGGACTGCGGGAACTCCACCAGGAAGTGCCTGGTTACTTTACAAGCAGGTAAGTGAGTGCGTAAGGCTTTGAACCGTGAGAGTCCTAGCTTATTAATTAGCCTCCTGAACATTCATCGGGCATCATTTACACTAATAGGGACGATGCTTCGAATCCCGACCACAACGGTTCCAACATTCTCAACGAGGTGCTTTCTTCAGTCACGAGCCATCTGGTGAGTGTCAGGCTAAATTTGATTTACAATGCTATTTTTAAAAGTAAATTGATCGTTATTAATTACTTATTATACTGATAGGAGGGAGCACATGCCTTATGATGCAATTAGGTCTGATTGGTCAGACCGTATTCTAACTAGATGACTAAGCATAATCATCATAATTTATGCTGCAGAGCGACTTGCCGGACGAAGAAAAGTACGCCACCCAGCTGCGCCATCTCCACCACATGGGTTTCACGGATGCCGAGGAGAACCTGAAAATCCTCGCCGCCTCTGCGGGCGACATAAACTCGGCCATCATTCACCACTTGCAGAACCAGTACAACAGCCAACACCAATCAGACGACTACCAGCAGGTCGTCGACGAAGCCAACTACGAGCACCACGAACAGCTCCAGGAAGCCTACCAATCGCAGGAGGGGCAGCAAGACCAGCCGATCGGAGACCAGCTCCTATTGGGCGAGCACGAGGAAGGGCAGGCCCATCCGGACGAGCAGTCGACCGAACCCGATTTGGGCGACAAGAGCGATTCAAACAAAGTCGAAGGGCTTCTCTTATTGGAGGGAGAAGGTTCAGATGCTGAGGCAGCCTTTGCCATGAACCCACAGACAGAAGAGTGATGACGACAATGACGACGATGATAGTTAGCATTCAGATCAGTGGCTGTTATTGAAAATATAAATAAAAATAAACTCTCCACTCTCTTCAATCTTGGAACTGATGCTGATTTAAGTTCTTTTTATTTAGGGTTCCCGTTGTTCTTGCTTTGTCTGAAGCCAGGGGTCCTCAATCTCACTGGTAGCTGACAGTTTCTTGCAGAGTTGTACTTTTCAAAATAACAATCCCTTTACAACGTGTTTGGTTGATAAAGTTGAGCCTTGTTGTTGCAACATCCAACTAAACAGTTGGTTGGCCATAGCTTTGGCTTGAGGTTACTTGTTGCTTGGTCAGAATTATAAAAACTGCACCTCTGAATCGAGTAGTATCACGCTCAGAGGATGCTGAAGTCGCATCGCAGGATTGTGTACCGAGAATGCAAATACGCAAGTTTGGGTATCGTAGCTATGTATCGTATCCAAAGCCTGGGCTGCCATGCATTCTGTGAACAAAAGCAGTAATGGCAAATGCTTACAAGTTACTGCTCCAGTGAAGTATGTTTTTAATCTCTTCTCGGATCTTCGGTCGGTTTCCATGTTTGGTGATCTTTCTCTAAATTTCAATATCTTTCTCAAGTCTTGGATTCTGAGCAGGTGCACGGTGTCCTTCACCCGACCTTGCCAGTGACTCGGGCCCCGAGGTAAGGCCCTCCTTATTTAATCACATCCTATACTGTATTGGCCTTTTGTGGAGCCTCGGCAAGCATAGAAGGAACAATGAACGTAGACTGATTACATCAAGTGATCTTAATGTTAACAACAGCAATGATGACGTTCATTACTCGATGTTTGTAACTTAAAAAACAATGACTCCGTTGATGCGACGGGCGAAATAAGACGAACCCGAGGACGAATAATACTGAATACCGAGAAGTGGCGAGGGACGCGCCCCTCGCGACCCCGGCAGCGGCCCGAAGAGGGGTGCCTGCAAATGCAAAATCGTGAGCGGGTGCACTGCCAAAGCAAATGAAAACAAACAATCCCTGTAAAGACATTGAAAACTGACTACAAAGTTCTGAGATTGCAGGAAACGCAGATGCGTGGAAATTGTTATCATGAAACATACTGAGAACCTAACATCTTGTGCTTAAAAAGGAAAAAAGCTCAAAAGAAAAACGAAAGCCTCCTTAAACGGCCTCTCGCAAACGAATCACGAGTGCTCACCACGAGACAAAGCGATGCAAATTCATAAGTGAAAAGCTACGCTCACGACCCGCACTCAAAATGTCTGAGAAAAAAACCAAAAAGATCCGAGAATCCACCTCCCCGATCCGGACGTACGACCGAATCCGAGACGGCTCGATGCAAGAAGGAAAGAGATCTTTGACTCGAAGACCGTGGAAATTTTACGAAGAAAGCCGTCAAAAAAAATCAAACGAGTTTCGAGCCGAAAGTGGAATCTTCTCGATGGCGGACGCGGATCTGCCGAGATGCGTGCGAAACTTCACCGACTACAAAAATAACGACACGACGACAGGATTCTCTCTTTTTCCATAGAAAAGACTATAGTAACGACCATCTGAAGCAGACTTTGAAGTGGGCCGAAGTGGGTAAAACCGGGCCGAGTTCGTGCAGGCTGCGGCTTCGAAGGCAGGTCGCCAGGGGGCAGTATATGTCAGTTCTTGTTCTTTCCGGCCATCCGGGAAGTGTTCCTCCCGTTGCAGTTGACGGAGAGGAGCGACGGAGGGGAGGCGAAGGTGACCTTTTTGGAGTTCATCAGAGACGAACACCCGTGACCCCTGATTATCTGCACCGTGATGGGTGGCCTCATCAGGTCGTTGCTGGCTGGTCGACTCAGGTGACTGGGACTGGTGCTCTCGTCGTCAAAGCGACTTTCCTCTCCTTCTTCTTCTTCTCCTTCTTCTCCTCCTCCTTCTTCTTCTTCTTCCTCCTCCTCCTCTTCTTCGACGAAATCCACGCCCTCCTCAGACTTGCTCTCATAGGCAGACTGATTCTCGGACAGTTGCGGAAAGGGCACGAGGTTCGCCCGTCTGACTTCGTCGTCGTCCTCCTCTTCGTAGTTGTCGAGCCAGACAGGCTCAAAGTTGACGTAGTTCTTGAGGTAGTGCAGCTTGTTCGGCAGAGTCAGGCGCCTGTAGCGTTCCGACTCCTGGGCATCCATCTGGGATAGAAAACTGGAAAAAGGAAAGAGTTTGTCATCGACATTGCAGAACTAAGTCAAATGGGGAGCAAGAGTTAACTGGGGGGCTCTACTGTGGCCATGGAACAAATGTAGACCACCCGCCCGGTTGAAGCTAGCCGTCCACTTACCTGACTGCAGTTCAGCCATCTATCTAACCATCCGTCCATCAGTCTGTGCCTGCATTTGAAAGATGTCATCATCAGACTCACTTGTGGTACTGACCCGTCTCTGTCATGAGGCTTTCGACTTGCTCGTCGTCCAACAGGGAGGCGCTGTTCAGGCTACTGGCGATGGACTCCGTCTCCGAACCGGCGTCTGCCTGGCCCTGCTCGGTCTTGCCAGGAAGCAACTGGGGATTCAGCGGTGGGGGAGGCGGAGGGGAGACCCTGACCAAACTCGCCGAACTCTTTGAGCCAAACTGCTGGAAGTGCGCCTGTTGGAAGTGCTGGACCGAAAGACTGCTGGCCTGCTGCTTCCAAAGGCTCTCCTTGATGGAGTGGATCCGCTGGTCCGACGGGATGCCCTGGCCCATGTCGTTCAGCGTCTTCTCGACGCCTGGCACGTTCTGAAACAGATGGCGTGGTGTGAAGGACTGCAGCCGAACTGGCTGCGACGGGAGGGCTTCCGGCTTTCGCCGATAGACGCCCTTAAAAAGGGCCTGGAACTTGTCGTGTTCCTTTTCCGTCTCGACACGAGGCTTGGGCGACGGCGCAGGGTTCTGTTTGAGGCCGGCGGCTTTCTCCTTCCGGGTCAGCGTGTTTTGCGACTCCGTTTTCATGGGACAGACGGAGGTCTGCACCGAGGACTCGTTCCTGCTGGGCACGGCAGCCAAGGAAACGTCAGCAACGGCTTTCTGCGTCTGTTGCCAAACGTCTCGCTTCTCCATGAAGGTGTAGGACGTCTGCTGAAGCGTGTTTACCTGCTTCTCCTCCGGCGAGCTCTCCTTCGAGTCGTCCGAGACGGAGTGCCTACGGATCGGCAGGGGGGGGCGACCGTCGTGTCGGGACAGTTGCAAGTTCTTCTGGGTCTCGACCGTCGACCGTTCTGGACACTGCGTCGAGGTCTGAACCTTTGTCGAACAAGTGTCGTCGTTCTTCTTGTACTTGACTTTCTTTGTTTGCTTCTGTTTCTTGGGCTTCTCTTCCAGGCTTTCCGTGGAAACTTGACAGCTGTTGTCCTCCTTGGAGCGGATCAGGTCATGGACACTGACCACCTGTTCTTGCACGATCATCTCCTGACTCACCCTATCTGTGCTGAGGCTTTCCACGCGCAGGGGGTTCACAGGGGCTCGAAAGACCGTTTCGGGAGTCTTTGGAGTCGAGGGTTTGGGTGATGAGGGCTTGGGAGAGGCCAGAGCTTTTGTCCATGTTAATTCTTTGTTTGTGGAAGGATAGGCAGTGCATTGTACCTCTAATTTCATGCCCTTGGCTTGCTCCAGTACGTTGGAAGACTGACCACCGGTCACAATCATGGGCCTGTAGAGACCCCTCGGGAGTCTGGCATCCCCACAATCGAGCCTCTGCTTGCTGGGCTCCTTTGTCTCTGACGGCTGTCTAAGTATCGTTGGGACGTTTTCAAGCCTGGTACTGTGCGAGCTCCGGTCGTCCGTCTTGACTCTGATCGGATTGAGCTTCGACAGCAGCGGCTCGGGTTGCTTGCCGACAGGGAGGTACTTCTCGATGATTTCCTCCGTGGTGAGGTTTTCCCGGTCGGCGCCGGAATCCGACTTGTGCATGGCATCCAACTCTCCGACGAGCTTCTCTTCCGGGGAGGGGGACGACAGCTCTTCTATGACGACCTCATTGGCGTCCATCAGCGGGTGATAGATCTGGTCGGGCCTCTTTGGCCTGGCGACGGTCCTTCGCGATTTCTTCCTCTTGCCCTGAGGCTGCTGCTGCAAAGAGAACGGACGGCGATGACGACCCTCCGATTCTGCAAAGGGAGGAAAAACCAAAACCCGTTCGTCCGTCCGAGCGACCGATCGGCGGCTAACCGTGTGCGAGGGGTGCGTGCCCCTCTTTTCGTGAATCTCGTCGCTTATGGACTCCAGGGCTCTGAGAGTCTGCGAATAAATCTCTTTGGATCTGGCGACTGATGACTCCAGCCTCTCTATTTGCTTCTTCTGATCCTGAATAATTATAATTAATAATAACAACAATAATGATAGTAAAAATAAAAATGATAATTTTGATGATGATGACGATAATAATATTAATAATACTTAGTGGATTAAAGTGGATTATGTTCAAAAGGGACACTCCAAGGCCACTGAGCTATTGGGTATAACTTTCCATGGAGATGAAAGGTATTCAGAGTGGTATGGGAACACGACCGATTCGACAGCAAATCTATGGGATCCATTTCGAATCCGGTTATAATACCGGACGGTGAAAATGCCACTGACGATCGGACTTTGTATTGACGGAGCAAAAATTGAAAGACAAATGCTAAGACAAAGTCGAAGAAGATCCTGAGAACAGGATGTCGAGTGAGACGTTTGTGGAAATTAGAGAAGAAATTACAGGAAATTGTGATAGAATTAATTCACCTCCATCATTTGGTTGTATCTCGCCTTCATCTCAAAGTAAGGCCTTAAAAATTAAATTTGCAATATTATCAATTATCAATAAATGTCAATAGTGATCATAAAATATGAGATTCGCAACATCGATTGTCATGAGCTAAAACTTTCAGTTGTGACCGAGAATAACTATTGCTTAAGCGATACACAACATGCATCACTCCAAAATTTACAAGCCTCTCATCATAGAGCACAGCACACTGTCCTCGAAATAATAAATGTTGACGTCATAAAGGCTGGGCCTGGACAACATCATTCATTTGACTCTTATTAACTTTACTGCCATCATCGTCATCATCATCATCATCATCATCATAACCGAACTAACATCATCATCATCTCACTTCGACTTTGAGATGCTCCTTTTGAACTCCTTCTGGAGTCTCCTGACACTCTGCTCTGCCTCATTGAATATGAACGTTGTCATCTTGTGCGCGACCTCGCACTCCAACCTCTCCTTCTCTGCGTCGTTTACCTACGACATCAAAGAAAACAACAAATAGATCGATAACGTCTATCGCATTTTATAACCGAATTATAGAATTGACGTGTAAACATGGCGATTATTGATACGTAAGACGAGGTGATAACACGGTAATGCCTGCTATAAGGAGATGTTGAAGCAGATAACGAATGTCACGTAGATATCCATGATATCGATATCTTTGGTCACACACGACATGCTATCCATGCAAGCAAAAATAAATAATGAGACGCACGTTCGATGCGACCTCGCATCGTGGCAGAGGACAAAAATGAAAACCCACCCTGATGGTGGAGTGGTTCAGCATCTCCTGCCAAGCGGGATCGAACGTCTGACCCATCTTGAAGTAGCCCTGTTCGGCGAGGTTGACCATCTCTTTGGCCGCGGCCAGTTGGCTGCAGGCCTTCTCGAACTTTATGGCGGCATTCTGCGTGCACAGCTGTGCCTCCAGGGCCTTCTTTCTGGCGTCGTAGTACGGCCTGGCCTTGTCCACGCAGGTCCCGAGCTTCTTCGAGAAGCTGTTCAGCTGCGAGATGGACTCGTTCAGGATCTGTCGGAAGGTCGCCCTGGCACTCTGGAATGGAAAGGCAGAGGCTCGATTCCGAAGGTACGTTACAACTTTTTGTCGATTACGATAAAAACTATTTGACGTTGTCGTCGGCAAAAAAAATGACAAAAACGAGACGTCGCTAGTGGCGAGGCAAACGACAAATGATGAATTTCATTTGAAAAATCTCGACGGGAGATTAATGAATGGTGCCTTCAAAACAAGTTAACGTTCAAAAACCAGGCTGTCAGAAAGTTTGCACGTGAGATCTTTGAATGGCAAGAACTTTGTAAAAAAAAAGTACAGTCCTAGATTTATTTGACTTGTCTCACCTCGGATGACAAAGTCGCCTGGCCGGTTTAATTTAATTGCGATTGCGTATCATTTGGGATTGTCATTGCAAAACACATGAATTACTTTAAGATTTTTTATCACAAATGAGCTTTGGTCGAGTGGAATGTATTTAGATATGTTGGAGGAATATGTACTACGTATCTACTAAATACAGATGTGCAGCATTAATTTCACATCAGCGCTTTAAAAATTCTCAGTGAAACTGACATTATGCAATATAAAAAAAAACAAGTTTGAGACGCAGTGTGATTCAATGGTGACATGACGCTCACAACTTCAGTTCTCGCTAACAATTTCGGCGCAGGTTGTTCAACCGAACACTCAAAACGTCTCTACAGGTACGTCGATGTACCGAGCGAATCAAAAATGTCATTTAAACTTCACTCACGTCCAATTCAACTTCGAGACAGTTGATCTCCTCTGAGGCTTTGTTGAGCTTCTCAAGTTCTCTCTGCAAAACAAAGCAAACAAGTTCTTCTCAATTCAAAAGCAGAACAAAGCCTTGTAAACAATGAAGTGTTGTTTCCAAACGAAAGTCCTGCAAAACTACAGCTACATACCAGATCTGTGATTCTATCTAAGCTTCAGTCAAACTGTTCATTTTTTTTACTAAGGATTATGCAAAATATTTCAGCAATATGCAATTTTTAACAGCAAATACCGAAGCTCGTAGCCACTTGCTATACTCAATCCATCTCATCAGTATTTCAACATGTCGACTGACAAATTCTACTTCATATGCATTAAAAAACAAAATCTCTTGAGGCCACATTCTGCACAATCGTCCAAATCTGGATATCAATATGGCTAACATTTTGAAAGCGCTAAAAGTAAAACTATTTACATAAATTCTAGGGTCCAGATGAGAATCGTCTGCTTCCATTTCGTCATATAATTCATAATTGGTTTTTGAGGAAGGCTTTCCGTTCATCACTCAAAATGGCGTTGAATTTCGTTGCAAATAATCATTTTAAGTTTCGAATTTGTTCTTCAATGTGATCTTTTGCTATGTTTAGTTTAAAATATTGTCGTCTGGTTCCAGTCTGGCAGCCCGTGAACTGCTACGAGATGTTTATTTAGCATCAGCCCGTTGCCATTTTAAGAGACGCAAATTTCAGAAATATTGAATTTAAAAATCGAAAATAAAATTTAAATTTATAAGCAAGCTCATTTAATTAATCAGAAATATTTTTTGTGCCAGAAATATCTGATGTTCTCATGCAATCGCACGCAATAAACTTTATAATTCAATCGAACAACAATACGAGGTTTGACAACAAGTGAATTGTTGGGCTCCTGGGTGAAATAATTCGGCCATTGTTATTAGCTAGAATTGTGTCTATAAATTGAAGTCATCCCGTTCGAATTGTCTTCTCCAATTCTTCAACTGTCGCCTTAACAAGCATTTTTTTGGGCTTCGAATTACTTTCTTATCAGAGAACAATAGACTAATTTCAGTTCATTTATTCCTATTTTTGCCGTCAAGTTCCAAGTCGTTTGGAAGTTTGGTACTTAAATAAAGTGAGTTCTTAAATGCTCTTAAATGAAAGTTCTGTTTGTAATCAACTGAACTCGAACGGCAAAAAACAAAACATGTTTCGTCACTTTGTCATCTTCGATCATAAAACTTGCTTTTGTTTTTACATTTTTGCGTGATTAATTTACATTAGGAGAGTAGCAATAGAACCGTAATGTCGTGGGGAATCCCATTCGGAGGTAACCTATGGGAACTTTCTGTCGCTATAAACACGGCTTCCGAAAAGTAAACAAACGGATGACGGACATCTGTCCGAATGATTAATAGCAATAATAAAATAATAAAATAATAATAATAAGAAGAAGAATAATTATTATTATTGTCATCATTAATGTCAATACCTACAAAAATCCAACACCTGCAATGATATCGCAGCATTGTAATTGTTTCATTAATTCAAGTTTAATAAAAACAATATCGAATAATGGTTTAGAATATTAATTCATCATAACCGCATCATCATCATAATCGTCGCCAACGTCTTGCCTCTGTTATCAATGACCTCTGTTACGAACAATGAAAATTACTCACACTGAGAATCTCAATGGTGCTGTTTACTGAATTAGTAATTAGAAATAATAATAATAATAATAATCATCATCTTAACAATAATGATAATAATATTCATCATTTTTGTTATTATTATTATTATTATTAATATTATTAATATTAATATTAATATTAATATTATTATTATTATTATTATTATTATTATTATTATTATTATTATTATTATTATTATTATTATTATTATTATTATTATTATTATTATTATTATTATTATTATTATTATTATTATTATTATTGTTATTGTTGTTGTTAACACCATTATTTAATGCTATCGGTAGCAGCAAGGATATGTTGTTGTGTAATTTCAGTTGTGAGATTTATGAAGGCAGAGTAGTCAGGATAAATGATAACAAGTCTCGAACAATGAGTCTGTTCGATAAAAAAACTGTTGCCATAGCGATAACACTATAATAATTATAATTAATTATATAATTTATAATAATTATAATTGATATAAGGTTAATTATGTATATAATTTATAATAGTTAAAATTAATATAATATTAATTTATATTATATTATTATAGCAATGTTTACTATTATTATTATTGTTATTATTATTATTACGTTAATTATCATCCATTGTAATATATTTATTTTCAATATTGTTTGTAATTCACAAACAATTATCGTCGATTGTTATACTGCAGAATATAAATTATAATCAATTGTTTGATATTAATTGCCAATTATTACTTAAACATTAATAATAATAATATTATAGTGGTTGGTAATTACTAGTATCTGTCGCGCTGTGGCACAGGCAATTGTTATCCGCATAACTTTCGGTATAATTTCAGATGCAACTACCCAATTGTACTCATTATTCAATTGAACTCATTCGTACCGGTTAGTTTTGTCTGTGAACGACATGGTTTGTCGCTCCGTCGACGGCTTGTCGTCACGACGGTCGGAAGCTCTGGCAGTCGGTGAAGTATCGGCCGCATTCCTTGCTCGTAAGAGACAGCACTTGCCACCTCTCTTGTGACAGCAACCGCTAGCAGCCGATTCTGCTGGATTTCAATGGGAGACGGTTGAATAGGGATAAACGCGGAGAGTGAAAATGAAGATATTTCTCGACGCATTAAGAGATGGATGGATGGATGTATGAGTGGAAGGATGGATTAATAGATGGATGGACGGACGGAGAGGTGGATGAAGTGGCGGATAGATGGATGGATTGATGGAGTGAGCTTTGTTTTTGTGCTCTTGTGCACGTGTGAGGCGTACAGTGGCTCGGCCGTTGCGCCAGCAGCATCTCCCTTCCCATTGTTCATGCACGCTGCCAGGCCAGACCTCTAGGAATTTCCAAGTATTTCTGAAATAATAATAATAATAATAATAATAATAATAATAATAATAATAATAATAATAACCCTTGAGATTACGTTATTAACGAGTAAATAGTCGTCAGTTCCAAGTAAAAGCGTTGATACTTTTAAAACCAGAATACTTGCTTGGCACTTGTACTATTCATACTTGTAGCATTTCTAAACAACATCTTTTGGAACTTCTGAAAATAATCGAAAGGTCACAGCAAGTGCTTCTCGCTTTTTCGATCGATCGTTTTGTTGTTTTTTTTCAGTTGTTTTTTTCTTCTTTTTTTTTCAGTTCAAACGAAAATGTTGTAGGTCTTCAATTCTTCATACATTCGTATTTTGACACGTATGGACTGACGGAGCGAGGGACTGATGAATGAATGAACGAGCGAGTACAAGTATCTCTTTGTATCTGGCGGCTTTGTTTTCCGCGCTCTACAGAATACATTATTTCCGTCCACTCAATGCGTGCTTGTGTCTCGTCACTGGACGCGTTTTACGGTTTGTTTGCATCTCTTTGAACGCATTCGACGTGACTCTGTCTTTCTTTTTCTTCTCTGACGTTTGGCTGATGTCACATCTCCCCACTCTCCTTACCCCATACTCCCCATCGGAGATGGGTGGTTATACTACCCTTAGACCTCCATAGATTTCTATCCTACGTTCAGGTTCATCCCTGGAGTTTGTTATCTAAATCCATTTTTAATCGACCACTGGCTGCGGATCGATGCCCTTCCTTCGATTGGCTGGCTTCCTCTAATGCTAATGATTCCATTACGACTGTTTGCCTAGTCGATGCCGCGAGGCCGGGCTGAATCCGACTCCAGCCGTCGGTGAGGCATGTGTCGCCAGCGACGCCAGCGACAATGACGCCAATAATAGTAGCACTGCTAATAACGGTAATGCATTGTATTTCATGATTTAAAAAAAAAGAGGAAATAATGACAACGCAAACACTCCAATGCACTATTTGGAAGGAAGTCGTTTCGACCAAAAAAACGACCCAAGTAAGCCGAACCAAATAAGTCGACCCAAGTAAGCCGACCCAAATAAGTCGACCAATTCTTTCGCTTGCTTGTTTCGCCTTGGACGATAATAGAGAGCATTTA
>CM067535.1:4392500-4407500 GCA_034509925.1 Hirudinaria manillensis | reverse complement strand
ATTAGTCCGTTCTTCCATCCATTGACCCACCACCCATCTCTACATCAATCCAATAATGTATCGGCGAAACCACCCTCATACCGTATATCAAATGTACATTAATTCGATTGTACTGAGCCATTATTAATTTATGCCATGCAAAGCTTCCTCGCCCCCACAATTATTAATATATTTTATCCATTCCTTATAATTACCTTATTGCCTTAATAATACATAATACAACAAGAGGATAAATGCACGTACACATCGTGTCTTCTTAACAGCTGACATCAGCTTTCTCTTCGTCCACAATAGCTCACGAATGCGACGATACAGACTCAATGCCAGGTGGATTGGTCATCGATCTGGCAGTCTCTCCACCCCTCGGCGCTGAGAAGGGATTTGCCAGCAGCGACGACTCAGATTCCGGGTGTAGCGTCTGCAGCGGTAACCTCCCCACGACCGAAGGTCAAGTCTGCCCCTCTGAGGTCAAGCCGGGGAACGCAGGAATGGTAGACGATAAAGTGGTGGGAGCGGAAAATCACCAGTACACGTCCGAGAGAGAATCACCAGCCAATACCGATGACGGTGTCATGGATTTAAGTTCCATTGGATCGGTCCAGAAATGCCATTCCAAGCAATCGATCCAAGACGAACCGTTGCAACAACCACCCAACGATATCGAATCGCCAGATTTCATCGTCAGGCAACACTGCCCTTTAGCACTCGATCTTGGACCTGGTTTGACGGCAAAACCTCGTCTAGAAATTTCGGAGAGAGGCGAGCAGATCCAAACTCTGACGATGCCTGCAGGAAATCTCGGCGAGCGGAAGGAGAGCGGCGGAGACTCTTCCGTTCCGGGCATCATCGACCTGTCGAGGTCCATCTCGATGGAGAGATGCCAGGCACCACAGAGCATCGATATTGTTCGAGAGAATGTTCTTTTCAAAGAGTCCGTTCCCGTCGCACCCAATTCTGCTTCGTCGTCGGAGGCAGTTTTACATGGAGCCACGTCGCAGAACGTCATTCTTTCCCAGAGTTTACAAATCGTTCAAGATCTCAAAACGACTTCGGCAAGTGTGCCACATCCGTTAGAACGTGTTCCGGGTGCTGCCAGAAATTTTGCACACGGCCAAATGAGGGCGCCCCAAAGCCCGTTCGTTCCCTCGGCTTCGGAGAATTGCATATTCATGGTCATTGAGGATAAAATCGTACCCGTCAAACTGGACGCACTTCATGCCGGACCTATCGCTCTGGTTGGAGACTCGTCTGCTCTTTCTGCGCCTTTGGCACAACCGTCGACACCACTATCGGGCTTCTTGGTTTCTTCCGGCAACCCTTTCCATACAAGCTCCACCATCCAGTTGCCTCTGAAAGTTCCGCAATCTTTGGAAACAACTTCGTCTTTCCAGGCGACGTTTACCTCGAAGCGTCAAACTTCGAGAGACAATTTCATAGCAGCTCTCGACGTAGCTCTCAAGGTTTTTGATGGAAACGCAGATGTGACTCTCCAGGCGATAGAAGACGGAGCGGATGTACTGAATGACATTTTGGAGAAGATGAAGCTTCTACTGAAAGGTCACTCGGAATTCCAGGCGAAAATTATGCCGACTGCTAACGCCAGCCGGGTCGGTTTGCAGGGAGCAGAATCCTCGTCGTGGAGAGATCCGTTGGCAAAGTTCCTACAGAAGTCCACTTCTCTTCGTCGGATGGATACGAGTTCGGACGAGCAACCGATGGATCTTTCCCAGAGAATGACCAGCTCTTCCTCGTCAGATCCGTGCTCTTGGTCTTCGAATCCTCCGCCTGCCCATTGCGACGGTGAAGTCATTTTTCTGAGAGACGAAGACGGCAGACTGGTGTGGTTTCTCAAGAAACCATCCAGTCTCAAAGAGATCGGATCGGAAGCCGTCGCCAACTCCAATTCTTCGATCAACTCATCAGCCCAGCAATGGAACGCGACCTCGAAAGAAAGAGTTCTCATCAACTACCTGGAAAAGTTAACAGTGCCTGCTTGCAAGACTGAATCTCCCACGGTATCGTTCGTCATGCCGCCTGTCGGCTGCCAAGCCGGCCTGCTATCGATCAGGGACGTGCCAAAGTCCGTCATGGAATCCATGAGCGAAGAACCCATCGTACCCCAGAGCATACCTGGGTCCCTTCTCGTGTCCAATGCCGTTGCACCTAACGTCACCGGCTTAGAGGTAGTTTTAATTAAATGCAATTAGCATTGTCTAATCTTATCGATTCGCCGAACCGTATGAGATGGCAATAATTCATCGTCGCAAAAGTACCTTTGAAGTGAACGAATGAGGAATGGCTTTGCTTCGTTGCAAATTTCGTTCTCAGAATTCAAATTTATGCAGCGCAGAGTTTTCTTGTTTTTTTATTTATTTATTTACTTAGTCACTATACTGTTACATTCATATATTACTTTGGTGTTCCATTTCATACTTCAAGACGGCCACAGTGACAGGCAAGGCCAGTCGATTTAAGGCATGCGTGTGAAACTCAAATAATCTTGAAGTTCCACATTAAAAAAATAAACGTGCACCATAACCATTTATCAGATAAAGTGATGCTACATTTGTCAAATGTTGGATAAGTGACAAGCAAAGCACATCTCACAGGCGGGAATCTTCAGTAACTAGCCTTATTCATACCCTACCCTAACCCTATCCAAACCGTACCCAAATCCTACCCTAACCCTAGCCTGTCACTGGAAATCGTTGGCAAAACGATAAAACTTGTCCCTGTGAGTTGTCTTTTGCTTGTCACTTATCCAGCTACGTATTTATCGACGACAGATTAAAATGATCAAAGAGGAACCAGACGACTCAACCATGATGATGGTCTCACCCAAGGCTCCCCCTTCCTCGATTCCTTCCACTCCTAGCCTTATAATGACCGCTAGGGCCTGTGAAACGAAGGACGAGAGGTCGAGCGACACGTGTTCTGACCTCAACGCGCCCTCTGACCTGACCCCTACCCTCCAGAGTGGCATGAACCTCGCCGAACCATTCGGTCACGTGTCCTCGTCTTCACATCATTCAGAGCCGTCGACCTGTGAGTATTTAAGCAACTTATTAACCCATGGGTTATCTGAACAGTCTTTCATTCAGACATCTTAGGGGAAGAGGTGTAAGGCAACCTCCACAAATTTTAAATTTTCCTTCCCCCAAAAGTAAGTCGAGATGTCCGAATGAATGTCATCTATTTGGTTGATAGTTGAACTGGAATCAGACAAGTAATAATCGTGCTTTGAAAAAAGACGTTTTGAGGATGCAACCGTCTGCTCATTTAAAACCGTCTCTAAGGCTAATAAGATAAGAGTGACAAATACAAGTCGACAAATCCGCTAATTAATTCCCTTGGCAATGGCTCGAGCTTCCGGGTTTCTCGACAAAAGCCGTCATTGATCTCGTTCGTCGACGATGCTCATTCATTCGTCCATCCCTTGACAGCGAAATCACCCTCCTCGTCGAGAAAAAGGAGGAACAGGTGCGAATTGGACGACGACCCCAACGAACCGCACGTCAAGAGACCGATGAACGCCTTCATGGTCTGGTCCAGACAGGAACGCAGAAACATTCTCAAAGCCTATCCTGAGATGCACAACTCGAACATCAGCAAGATCTTAGGTGAATTCTCGGGCGGGCTCTCAATTGCGTAGCGATCGTCGCTTGCAGAGAGTTTAAAATTATTTTCAAGTCGTGAGTTTGATGTTTAAGTGGTTTACGTTGTGCGCCATCATCGTCGTCCTCTTCATTATTTTTCTGACCAGGCAGGCTGGCTTTAAGTGAGCCTCGAGATTCTCTTGTTGAGAGAATGAGTCAATTGCTGCCTATTACTTAACCACGCAACTCTGACTTGCACTTTGATGACATTTCTATCACCATGGCTACAGGTGACGCTGGAGAGGAAGGCACATTTCAATCGATTGATGGAATTTATTTTTCCAGGAGCCAAATGGAAGGAGATGGGTGCAGAGGACAAAAAGCCTTATTACGAGGAACAGTCGAGGCTTAGTCGTCTTCACATGGAGAAGCATCCAAACTACAGATACAGGTGAGATTTCCGTTTCCATGCTCTCTGATGATGATGATGATGGTGGTGATGATGATGGCGACGATGATGATGATGTTGATGATGATGGTGACGATGACGACGCCGACGAGTACAGTGGTTCCCGTAATGATGGTAGAATAATATTGTTCATTCCCTGATTGGTACGGAGAAGGTTGATTGATTGAGATCAAGCATTTCAAGCAAGTATTTCAATGGACACCTTCAATTATGACCTCAATTCCTGTTAATGTTATCCTACACGTAAATACTTTTAATCTCTTTAAAATAGGACATCGTTATCTTTTCGAGTTCAAACCTTCCTCTTTGAAAGTAATCGTTAAATTTTCATGGCAGACCACGGTCCAGAAAATCAGTGTCCAGTTCAACAACGGGTCCAACGACTCCCTCGGGATTCCAGAATCGTCCCCTCGCCACGCCCTATGACGCCCTTCAGCCAATCAGCATGGTCCAGTCACACGGTACGCATACCGGACCCGCCATCACTAGTGCTGAAAGTAAGCTTCGTATTTGAATTTCTTTATTTTTTTTAAATTTTGATCATAAATATTTTTTATATTTCTATCGAATAATGTTAAACATGAAAATATGCGATTATTTTATACCTTATTATTGTAAATATTTATACATTCTTCTGAACTGAATTTGAAACACTTGCGAACAAAGAGCTCAAGACTGGGATCGATATTGCATAGATGTTTATTTGCTTTTCTTTTTTATTTTTATTTTACGTCCGCTCAGAATCATGAGCTACACATGTATTTCGGCGGTCATATTTCCACTCCCAACTTTGTACCTTTCGACTGTGACGTGACTTGGAATATCCTCAACTCGAATTTCACTCTAGGAACAAAGGAACCGATGCATTGATTTAAGCACGACGATCGAATCCAATGTCGCACACGAAGACGACAAATTCTTAAATTTTGCCAATAAAAAAAAATTCAGAAATGGGCAAAAAAATTTGTATAAAAAATATAATAAATAAAAAGGAATTCTTCTGTTTCTCGTCAGTTTCCAAGCAGGGGGAGCACGCCACGTCTCCGTTCAAATCGGTGGTCCGACCCATCCTGCCAAAATACGAGCTACCTTTCACAGAATCGGACAAGGCCTAATTACAAGCTGTCGTCTGACCTCCAAGCGAATTGACATCTTCTCCACCCCCAACTCTGCTCCTCGTCGTCTGCTCCTGCTCTTCTTCCTTCTCCTCCTCCTCATCATCATCTCTTCTTTCTAGGGGGAATGTCAAGGTCGAACGTGTCGACCAAAAAAAAAAAGAGTACATGGTAGCATTAAACTGCGGGCATCTTGTAGAACAGTCTTCTCTAGAGAAGTTAGACTCGTGTCCATAACCAAGCTTCCTCAGTTAAACGCTAGAAGACGTGTGTATCATCGACGTTTCTAAACGTTCGAAAGAATTCTGAATTGAGTTTCAGGTTTGTCGGACGAGAGGCTGTAAATTTACAATTGACGTTTTAAAATTCTTCATCTTCCTCGCTGGCTCAATCGGCAGTGCTTTTTTCCTTGGGTCGTCCTAAGCGTCTGCCACCTTTGAGACGTTGTTATCAGTGCGTTTTCTAGCTTTGTGACGTTACGTAGCTTAAACGAATAGAAAGCTTCATAGAATATTATTACTGGTCATAATTTTATTATTATTATTATTATTATTATTATTATTATTATTATTATTATTATTATTATTATTATTATTATTATTATTATTATTATTGTTATCTTTGAAAGTCTGTTATTTTTCTCTCTCTATCTCTCTTGTTAATAGTGTATCAAACGTTTGTGATGAACCTTGGATATGACGTTTCAAGTTTAACATGTTGACATGCAGATTGGCGACCAACTTATTTTGTGATAAACTTGTGACTACAAAGCCATGGAAAACTGAAGAGACTTTGGCCTCTTTGGACGTGTTTGTATTTTACCAGTTTGTGATCACCTGCCTTGAATCAATTTTTAAATCAACTTTTTAAATCATTTTTTAAAAATATTATTACTATTATTGCCATCGTTAGAATCATTTTCACTTTTCTACTGCAAAAGAAGGAAAAAAGGACTCATAAGAATTTTAATCGCGTGGACCGAGAAGAGACGAATACGCATATATCTGTTATATATTTTTCTCCATCCAAATTCCACGGTATTTGCAAGGAAGAGACTTCTCCTGAATGCGCCTATTTTGGACCTTGTAACTTCCACAGACATATCACTTCGATTCAATGTAAACAAATGCTCGTTTCCGCTCGTTCACGAAAGTCTCTCTGACTTATTTAAAGCTGGAATTTCGTCTTCGTTGTTGTTGCTGTTGTTGTTTTATTTCATGGATAAACTGCAAAATTGACTTTTATCAAGGTTGGACTTTTTTTTATCTAGAGAATGTGTCGTCAGAGTTGCAGGTCGGGAAACGTTCTCAGCGCGTTATTTTGCCACCAAGTGGACAAAATGTCCTTCAAGGGACCAGAGAAATGTACAATTTCGAGAAGAGATAAATGTTTTATACATACATACATACATACATACATGCGTACGTACGTATACACAGATATATATATTTAATAATGTCTTTCATGTTACAATTCATGAACCGTTATCTATTCTCACCTATGTGTCCAGATTTCGTTCACAGAAAGCAGTACCTATGATCAACTTTCACATATTGTACATGTCTAAAACATTAAACTTACCCCCCTATCCACCCAAATCCCGTACGGCCGGCCTCGGTGCCTCGAGCCGTCCATTTTTAGTGAGTCGAAATTTAGACTTCGGTTTAGGCCGTAATCGTTATTTATTTAACCAACGACTTTTCGTTCGATGTTGTTTTAGTACACAGTATTAATGACGTTATAGGCATCGTGTTTAGAGGAGTTACACGAGTAGCTTGTGTTTCAAAACGTAGCCTGTCGAAGACGATGTTTGTGGAATAAAATTTAGATTTGTAAATGATTTTTTTTTGTAAATTGAGGATTATTTAATGTCTGAGATTGATTTCTTTCTGGTTGGGCTGACTTTTCTAAGGGTTTAGGATGCTTTGAGGATTTTTTTAAATTGAGGATTAATTAAATTCTAAGATTGATTTCTTTCTGGTTGGGCCAATGTCTCTAAGTAGCAATGATTGCTGTTTGACCTGATTCCATCTCAGTGGCTTAATAATTTTTCTTTGCAAAGTTTTCTAGCAGTAAACAAATTGATATTCTTGAAAATTTGCATCGACTCGACACTTTAGGAGAAACGAGTGTTTACGAGTGCGTGACTAAGCACGATGGTCTTTCAAACAGATCGCGAACAATTTTCGATTGCAAACAATTTCCAAAACGTGCTTCAAAAGAACAACAGGTTCTGAGCGAGTCGTCGAAGGTGACCCCGTCGTAAAGACGCTTGCGTCAGGGAAGACAATGGCAGCCATTCAAATAATTCAAAAGCTAGAAATAATTGAAGCTTCGGCCGAGACAATATTTGCTCTTAATTCGTGCGGCCTCTCGATGGATTTCTCGAGAGAAATGAATTCAGAGTGCTTTAATCTTTGTTCAGAGTGCTTTGTTAACTTTGTGTTTGCCTATCTCCCTCGTTGAGAAGCCGAGGTTTCTCATTCGGACCCGACTCGATCGAGTAATTATGAAACTAATCGTCGCATGAAGCGATGACTCAACGTTGAATTTTTCTGAATTTCAGACGAATTTATTGAGAAAGCAAACAATATACTGCAACAATTTTATGTACAAAAATATATATATAAATGACTTGAATTTTGCAATGAAAATGTACAATACTCGTAAATGTCGTAGTCATGGCTCAGCAGATTTCAGAATTTACAGAACAGAAAGTTATGAACTAATGTCACAGTCACCGATTACCTTCGCACGTCAGCTCGAATGTGTCGAAGGAGGAGCAGACGACAGAAGGTCGTTCGAATTTGCATTTAATCTGAATTTAATTCTTTTAAACGACGTTGTCCATAATTCTCGTGGCCAGAGTAACTTCTCGGTCGTTTTTGCACGTCAATATTCTTTGCTCCAAAATGTTTTTCCACGTCACTTTCAATTCTTCCGACGGGGCTCTCAGACAGAACGTCTTCGGTGCCCAGGGGTTCTGTAAAGTCGTCAGACGCGTTTCTACGGAGATTAGGAGCTCCAAGGCTGAAAGGACAAGTTTTTTTCATGTAAGTGCAAAAAAAAAATTGAAATGTAAATAAATCATTCGATTGATTTCATTTTAGCAGAATTTTTTATGTTGGAAATTATATAAAAATCGAATTATTTCTGGGAATTTACTTTTTTTGCGGCAGTCGATTACCAAAACAATTGCTCGGTATTGCGAATTAATAATTAAAATAATTTGTTGACGTTCGTAAACTTTTAAACATTCGATTCGGGAATGAAGCAAATAAAATAAAGTAGTTAAACCTCCAAAAAGTGAAAACTCACGAGAAGCGGAGTGGAATTCACAGCCTACGATGCTGGCCAGCATGACTGGTTCCTCTATGACGTCGAGGACTCCGTTCGCGTGGTCAGCCGCGGTCACGAGGAGCAGGTCGCTCGTCAGGACGACGTAAGCTGGGCTGCCGTTTCCGTCGAAGTCTATAAGCTCCAGGTTTCCGGAGTAGATGAGATGCCTGGATGCCGTGGCGAGGTGGAAAGCCTGGATGGACGGACGGAGAGGTTCATTTCATATTACACGATTTGTTATATTATATAATATTAAGTAATATAGATAATATTAATATTATATTTTTATAATAAAATGAAATAAATTTATTGCCACAAGTGCCATAAGTTACTCACAAAGACTCTCCAAATGGAGTTGATTTGAATTTGATAACCAATTGGATGAAAGACAAGTATTTGATATTACTAAAACAAGCATCCATCAAGGGTTAATTTCTATTCTCATTCATGAACTGACCCTGATGGAAGGAGGAAAAACGAGTTTAGTTTGGATCTCCAGCAATTCCTTGTCTATGCTGCTGACTATGTCGGAGGACAAAGAAGACCTGGCTGCGTCTTCGGAGGAGGACAGAAAAGGCGGAACAGATGCAGGGAATCGGACGGGCCTCCCTGGGGAACGTCCGGAAAGGGCTTGACCGACTGCCGAGGAGGCCGCCGTGTCCAAGGAGAGGCTGCTGAAGCTACGATGGTTTTCGTTGATCCGGTTGCAACACAAACGAAGTGCTGGAAAAGTATTTGTACCATGGCTTTAAACATTGAAATGTTTCTGACAATATTACAACTTTGTGTTGGAAATTGGTCTAAAAAAAATTCTCAAAGATTTCATACTGTGGATAATTTTCTTCAATCTGTCATTCTCGTAACCCAACTGGAGACTCATGTGAGTGAGATTTTGTAGATGGAGGATCAAGTCTTTGATGTGCTGAAATAATAATAATAATAAAAATCATAATAATAACAGTCATAATAATAATAGTGGCAATAATAACAACAATCATAATAATAGTAGTCATAATAATAACAATAACAATCATAATAACAACAATAATAACAATCATAATAATAACAACAATAATAAAAATCATAATAATAATAACAATCATAACAATAATAATAGTAACAATAATCATAATAATGTGGTCTATTAATATTAGGTATGTCTCCTTTACTAAATCTCAACTCACTTTCACAGGTTGTTGTAGGAACGATGACAAAGTTATTTCGCAGGAAAAGCTCCGATTGAAATCAATGCTGTTGCTGGTGTTGTTGTTGTTACTGTTGCTGTTGTTGAGGCTTTTAATAATCGGTCCGAACTTGTTGTCCTTCTTCAGTGTCACCAAGGTCACCAGGGCAGGCCTCAAACCTCTGCAATATCTTTCGTAGTTGTCGCAGAAGCATTCCATCTGGCGAACGGAAAATAATTATTAATTATAATCAGGGCGAATAAAATTTAACAATTAAATTATATTTTTAAATTAAATCCATTTATTGGATAAATTATAAAAAAAAATAAACTCTACCTTCACGTCTAAGAAGGAAACAAAGTATTCCAGAAACACGTGACTGGCGAAAAAGCTCTCCGATTGGTCGGGATCGAAAAAGACGTCGCTCTTCTGATTGGTCGATTGGTCAACATGTCTGAGCAATTGCTCCGACAACATGAGGATCTGAATATTATAAATTATGTTAAATAGCACTCATTATAAATGTATTTATTATAATATTTTGACCTGCATTCTAACTATAACCGTCCAATTCTTACCATCTCTATGTTTTGGAACAAAGTCTTGAAATGGTCCTGGGAAAGCCCCGCCGCACTCATCGGCTTGATGAACTTGTTGAACCCCAGCTGGCACGAGGTGACGAAGTCCTCCAGGCACGAGATCAAGTCGCCGATGCAAGACTCCAACCTGGTTTCCAGTTCAAGACTTTTTGATTGGTCGAGATCTTCCGATAGGCTGTCGGCTTTTGAACTCTTTTCGTAATCGCTGTTGTTGTTATTGTTGTTGTTTGTGTTGGCGGTAGGCGTGGCTTTGTTGTTTTTGCTGCTGGGCTTCTTGGACTTAACGCCCATCCTTGGCAGGCAGCCGGCGGTTCTACTGCTGATAGTGTCGTAGTTGTTGTTTTGAGAGGTCACGCAGTTCAGCTTGTAAACATGGTCTCTTATACCATTATTGTTGTTGTTGTTGTTGTTGTTTTGACCCAGAACTAACTTGTTGGTTACCGTCGATAGAGGCTTGCGTTGCTGGGCAACATCCCCTTGGAATTCCTTGCGAAAGTCCAGACTTTGGGGCCTTGGCTCGTACCTCCTCTCGGGCATGGGGTGACTGGGGTAGCCCTCCAGGCCGACCATTGAAGCAGAATAAAAGATGGAAGAATTGGAGGAGGAAGAGGATGAAGAGGCGGAGACGCTCGAGAGAGTTTCCAGGCGGTCCTTGAAGTCGTCGTCGCTCTGGCGTGTCGTCGATGAAGTCGTGGACGCATAGTCGGCCACTACGCCTGAGTCCGAGTTGTACTGGAGGTGCGACGGTGGTTTTGTAAAGGTGGGTGGTCTGAAGACCTCTAGGGTTATCTGGCTTTTGGAATTTCTGGAATAATGTAATAACATTATAATAATAATTACTGAATGTTAAAATGATAATAATGATAATGCTCTTAATAAATTTCCAGTAATAGTACCACTGTTTCACAACAAATTGTGTTCTGATTAGCTAAAAGAGGTGCCAGCATTAGTATCCCTGCACCATGTGGATAACAACGCCGAGGAACTGTAATTGGTGTATCTAATTGACACTCATTCCCAAGACCATTCCAAGGCATAATTGACAACTGACACAAATACTGGCCAATTACAAGCAAACTAAGGGCATTGCACGACCTAATAATGAGCCAATCAAAAATGATCTTGCACAAACGCTTGGTCCAATAGGATAGCAGGGAGACACTCACCTGACCAACTTTGCCACACTTTCGGCAGTCGATCTTGACACGTTGAGTCCGTTGATCTTGACGATGCAGTCGTCTTGCCTCAGCTGTGATGACCAGGCCGGTGAGCCTAATGAATATAAAAACCATATTAATTAATGTTAATTAACCCTAACGAATATTGATTACTTGGAGATCATTAATTGTCATTAGAGAAGATGTGGATAAATCCACGAAGAGATCGCATTAACGCGTAAAACATCAAACGACAGACAATCGACCAATGAGGGAGCGGAAAATTAGGTCGGGTCGATAAATCATCGATCATGCTAATAAGCGATGCTTTGAAATCGAGGCCATTAAGTTATTAAGTCCCCCATCTTGGAAAAACCATCTTGCTATGATTAGCATCTAAACAGGGTGCGTTCTATTATTCAACTTCGACAATTTCAAAGATTAAAGGTTTAAGTTACGAGGAAATTTGAATTCAACTCATTAGAAACGTGTTTTCCAGCTTCATTCGGCCACCAGCTGAAAGCATTTGCATGTTAATTAGAGGCTATTATCATAATTAATTAAGTTGCTGGAGAAGTGTTTCACTTTCAGGTTTTGATGGATGATGATGACGACGACGATGACGATGATGATCGGAAATAGGGATGGGAGTGGAATAACGAAGTTTGCGCGTCGTAAATCACCAGCACTCGTCCACATGTCACCCACATTCCCGCCACCTGATTGGTCGGTTGAAAGAAATTGGGTCGAATAATTAATGAGGTCACGGACCCTATCGAGTTTCGACTTAAATTGCTTTCATGTCATCGAAACAATGGCTGGAATGAAGAATAGATTGGACGTCGATATTCACGCTGAGCGGAGTGAGTGAGTGAGTGAGTGAGTGAGTGAGTGAGTGAGTGAGCAGAGTGGGTGAACGATTGAGTACACGGACGAAGACCGTGAGTAAACTTCCCTAATACAATATAAATTAGAGAACAAAATCGTGGTCCGCAAAATGCACCCAAACAACAAAACGTCTTCAACGACCTGACCTCAAAGATTTATGACCTCCAGTTAAAAGACCATCGCAGCGACAGAACTCATTCACTCATCACTCAACGACTCATTTCACTCCATAAACATCCATCATTTCATAAACACAAACTTCTGCGATGAGACTTTGAAGTGAAGTCTTAAAACGATCACAAAATCGTCTCTGATTGACTTCAAGCTTCAAACTGCTCTGTCTGTTGGTTGCCACCAATGGTTGTTCCATTAGCGTCCCACGAGGTAAGGAAACCCGAGCCCTCGGGAGAATTTGGCATGCCTTGCCTTCTTCGCCAATCACTCAGTCATTCATTCATTCGTTCGTGTGTTCGTTCATTCAGTCACTCATTAATTGTTTCAATAACTCGTTGATTGAATCGTCTACTCTTTTACTTCTTATCCGCCCATCCATCCATCCAAAGCTACTCACCGTGCTCAACTCTTCCCACCTGGACGGGGCTGCATCCAAAGACCGTGAATCCAAACCCTTCTTTGCCCCTCGGAACGGTGACCTGTGGTTGAAAGTTGAAAGTTGAAAGTTGATTGAAGTCTCAATTGGGACGATTCGTAAACAAACATAATGAATGAATGGATGAAGGCAGACCTTTAGGATTACTCCTAGTGAGTGAGTGAGTGAGTGAGTGAGTGAGTGAGTGAGTGAGTGAGTGAGTGAGTGAGTGAGTGAGTGAGTGAACGCGAGCGAGTGAATAAAAGAACCAACCGTCCAACTTGGCTGTCCCATGAGATCCATCTCTAGCGGTATGCCAGGTAGAGGCACTGAACAATAAACAAGACAGTACATGTTCAGTACAAAGTTCCAGTACAAAGTTCCAGTACAAATTTTAAAACACTAAAATCTATTTCTTCAATACTACAGTTTATAAATGTCCACAAACTGTCTATAATTTTAATAATAACGGACGATGACGACGACGAGGTCTTGTAGAACTTATATATAGAATCGTGGACGGAATTCCCCGGGGATAATATTGTATTCAAACTAAGCGATTTGATTGGTTGGCCACAAATGACGTCATGACTTTAGAAGCGGGCTAGTTAACGGTTTGTTGTTGTTTTCGTTGTTTGACTTCGAACCGATGTTGTTGAATAACGAGATTTCATGTTTATCAATCAATCAACCAAGCAATCAATCAATCAATCAATCAATCAACCAAGCAATCAATCGACCAATCAACCAAGCAATCAATCAATCCAACATTCAAGATCGACCGACCAATCAAGATAATTTGTTTTTAAAAATAACTTTAACTAACTTTGTTTTTTAAACAAATTAAGTTAAATACTTTTAATTAAAGAAATATTTACAAACTCACATGAATTCAAGCCGACGGCTAGTCGTTTTACTAGTCACGATTATGGCAGAAAAGTAGTTAACCAAGAGTAAATATCTATTTTATTTAGCTATTTATTTATTAATTAAAAACTAGTATTAGGTATTATTATTATTATTATTATTATTATTATTATTATTATTATTATTATTATTATTATTATGTATAAACTATTGCATACTCCAACAATACTGACAACAGCACTTCCGATCCTCAAACGCATTCAAAGAACAAATCGTTGTTCTTGTGGACTTTGTTGCAGGATGAGTATACATATATATGTATATGTATATGAGATATATAGGGTTAGGAACTAGGGTTAAATATTTATATATTTATATATCAACATACCAACATTTGGTCGGTCGACAACATAAGTTTTTCATGAAGAATCACTTCTGAACATGTTCTGACGTGTTGGGAATCAAAATGATGAGGTGATAACGTGACAGTGTCATACGGTAAACAATGACGGGTAAACAGTGATGATGACGATGAAAGCGACGATGATGATGATGATGACGATGACGACGACGATGGTGGTGGTGATGACGACAATGACTCAGTCAGTCACTCACTCAAACGTAAGCACGAAACGAAACCAAAGCAAAGCACATCAAGTGTTTATACGAAAAATAAACCCTGTTGCCATTGGCAACACAATAAGGTCAAGTTGCCCGGGGTCGTATTGGAAACATTCATCACCGTCAACGTCATCGTCCTTATCGCCATCATCGCCATCATCATCATCATCGTCGTCGTCATCGAAGCCATCCTCTCTTTGTAATTCTGACAAGCCACTCATTTCAACCGCTCACATACACAGGAGCACGAACCCACCCATTTTCCCCAACCCACTCAAACTACCCACCCAGGGGACGTCCACTCGAGACCAGGGGATCACTCGAGCGTTTGTTCAATTAACCTCTCTTCGTGGACTGAACGTACGAGGGATGATGCTTTATGGGCATCTTGTGGTCTTCTGACATCACATCCATCAAATTCGATGGGAGACTTCAGGTTTGTAGTGGGTATGGGGGAATGTCCACCCACCCGACCAACCACTCAACCAACCATCTACTCATTCATTTGTTCCTTCAATCAATCAATCAATCGCTCTTTAAGTCGTTCAACATCCTAGTAGCCATGTGAAAGTCTTA
>CM067535.1:4380000-4387500 GCA_034509925.1 Hirudinaria manillensis | reverse complement strand
CATGGCTTTGAAGATCATGCCCTATGATCATATCCATCCATCCGAGCACCCATTATGACCATCAATCTACCGGCTAATTAACCGCTAACGAGTCACTAACAAGTCGCCAATTGTGATTAATAATAATAATAATAATAATAATTATTATTATTATAATTATGCTGATAATAATTATTAATAATAAAGTCTGTTTCTGAGTTGAGAGCCCATGATCCATCAAAAATATTTTGGAGGTTAAAACGTTATCGTCGTCGTCGTCGTCGTCATCGTCATCATCATCATCATCATCATCATCATCAACATTGGCAGCACCCAATGACGTCATTCGACCTATGCTATTTCCTAACTGCATCGTCTACAGGTTGATGAAGATGACGAAGATGATGATGAAAGAAACGAGTTCACGCGCACCTTATGATGATGATGATGACGACGACGACGATGATGGTGATGACTATTGCAATTATTTTCCACTGGCGCTACCTGGCGAATTCAGCGGAGCGAAGCGGGTGCCAAGGTGGATGGGGGCCTCCGAGAGTCACTGTTGCGTGACCACTTTGGATTCCGGGTGTCAGTTTCCCGGCGCACGTTCACGGTCGAACGAACGCAAGTGAGTGAGTGAGTGAGTGAGTGAGTGAGTGAGTGAGTGAGTGAGTGAGTGAGTGAGTGAGTGAGTGAGTGAGTGAGTGAGTGAGTGAGTGAGTGAGTGAGTGAGTGAGTGAGTGAGTGAGTGAGTGAGTGAGTGAGTGAGTGAGTGAGTGAGTGAGTGAGTGAGTGAGTGAGTGAGTGAGTGAGTGAGTGAGTGAGTGAGTGAGTGAGTGAGTGAGTGAGTGAGTGAGTGAGTGAGTGAGTGAGTGAGTGAGTGAGTGAGTGAGTGAGTGAGTGAGTGGAGTGAGTGAGTGAGTGAGTGAGTGAGTGAGTGAGTGAGTGAGTGAGTGAGTGAGTGAGTGAGTGAGTGAGTGAGTGAGTGAGTGAGTGAGTGAGTGAGTGAGTGAGTGAGTGAGTGAGTGAGTGAGTGAGTGAGTGAGTGAGTGAGTGAGTGAGTGAGTGAGTGAGTGAGTGAGTGAGTGAGTGAGTGAGTGAGTGCAAGGATGAACGGTCGACTTGTATCTGCCAACGTCAATCCCAGTGGGATGTTGGGATGATCATTAAGCAGTTATGATGGAACCGAAGTGATAAAGTTGTCACGATTCTGATAATGACTGTCGAGTTGGTGATAATAGGCGGTGCTAATGAGAAAAATGATAACGACTACGATGACGACGATGATGACGATAACGTTAGTTTTAAGTCTCAAGTCACTAAAACCCCTCCAGCAGACCATGAAACGTCACTTGTCACGTGATGCGGAGGCAACCAATCAAAATAAATGAGTTCCGACTGAGTTATGACCAGTCTCCAGGAGTGAGAGGGAGGGGGTAAGGAGTGAGAGAGAAAGAAAGGTCAAAGGTCATAGTTCGAAGGGTTCAACCGAGAGGTGAGATCAAAATGGAATGCAATCCTTGCAGTGCATCTGTCACACCCTCGTTGTGCACTGGGGCGAAACGGAAAGAAATTGAACTCAATCAATCGACCAGAGACGACAACGACCGCTGCAGTCGACATCGCTACTGAAGCTGACTACAAGTCGAGGGTTGAGAGACGTGGTTCCGTGATAACGGAGGTGGAGTGGTGTGGGCTGCCCTTGTACTGTCAGGTTCATTGCCACTTTATGGGGACGAAGTTCAGTATTGAACTGGACTCCACAGAATTGGATATAATATAATATAATATAATATAATATAATATAATATAATATAATATAATATAATATAATATAATATAATATAATATAATATAATATAATATAATATAATATAATATAATATAATATAATATAATATAATATAATATAATATAATATAATATAATATAATATAATATAATATAATATAATATATATAATATAATATAATATAATATAATATAATATAATATAATATAATATAATATAATATAATATAATATAATATAATATAATATAATATAATATAATATAATATAATATAATATAATATAATATAATATAATATAATATAATATAATATAATATAATATAATATAATATAATATAATATTAGCATTCAAAATATAGTTTTAAATTATTTTATAATTAACACCGTCTTCAACTCCTCAGTCTGAAACTTTCTGTCTCCTGCAATTAAGTTCATTCCTTTGTGAGGTCAAACAACTGAGCTCTTAACCTTCGAGCTTTGACCTTTGAACCTAATTCTAGTTTTCCCATCTCTGCTTATACTCGGCCAGCCATCCACTCATCCTACTATCGATATCGATCTATCTAATCACGCCTTCGTGGTTATTCATTCTCCATCCGTCCTTCCATCCGTCCATCCATCCATCTCTCTGTCTGTCCGTCCAGGCTGGATGACATCACGATTACGTCATCGGCACGTGACGGCTGACAATTGCCATGGAATGATTTAACGATGCAAACAAGTGGAGTGACTAACATTTGACGACGATGACGATGACGACGACGACGATGCTGATGATAAGAATGGTAAATTATATGCTTATTACAATTTTTACTCAATCATGTTTCCTAATTACACGTCTAGATCATTACTATTACCATCGCCATCATCATCGTCATCACCATCATCATCATCATCACAATTCGAAACGTCTATTATGACTGGGCACTTCCATCTCTCTGACGTCACTGGCACGCATGCGCATTCGTTCGTTGTTGTTGTTTGTAATACACGTCAAAACTTACTGTGACCTGCAGTTCGTCATGATAACTCATTTAAATACATTTGTCACTCGGCCATCCATCCATCCACCTACCCACCCATCCAATCCATCCATCCATCCGTCCGTCCGTCCGTCCATCCATCCGGCCGTCCGTCCGTCCGTCCATTCAACTTCCACGAGTCTCCAGGTCCGTTGCAAAGTTAAATTAATTATCTTTCAGCAGGTGTTCCTCATCAATTCAAGTCTCTTACAACTGACCACACGCAGCACGGTAAACCATTCTCCGGTGTGACTACGGTGTGTGCGTGTGCGTGATTGCTGCTATGGTGATGATGACGATAATGGTGTTGTGTTGATGACGACGACGACTACGACGGCAATGTCTTTGTGACCTCAACTTCAATCAACATTATCGTCCTTTTCGTAAGCGCTGACATCTTCCATTGTTTATCAGACTTTCACGGTCCAATGAACACCGTTGAGATCGACATCATCGCAATCATCATCATCATCATCGTCATCATCGTCATCATCGTCGTCGTCGTCATCGTCGTTTTGCTAAGTAACTGGCAATTGTTTGAACTTTTTTTTTATTTGAGATTCGTAAATACATTTGACCGATAAATTTCAGACGCAAGTGATTTGTATGTTTTGGAGCACTACGTTCTCATACATTGCCTCGAATTACCCGTTCACTCTTCAATCCTTCAATCCATCCATCCATCCATCCATCCATCCATCCATCCATCCATCCATCCGTCCGTCCATCCATCCATCCATCCATCCATCCATCCATCCATCCATCCATCCATCCATCCATCCATCCATCCATCCATCCATCCATCCATCCATCCATCCATCCATCCATCCATCCATCCATCCATCCATCCATCCATCCATCCATCCATCCATCCATCCATCCATCCATCCATCCATCCATCCATCCATCCATCCATCCATCCATCCATCCATCCATCCATCCATCCATCCATCCATCCATCCATCCATCCATCCATCCATCCATCCATCCATCCATCCATCCATCCATCCATCCATCCATCCATCCATCCATCCATCCATCCATCCATCAATCCAAACATCCATCAATCCATCAATCCATCCATCCATCCATCCATCCATCCATCCATCCATCCATCCATCCATCCATCCATCCATCCATCCATCCATCCATCCATCCATCCATCCATCCATCATCCATCCATCCATCCATCCATCCATCCATCCATCCATCCATCCATCCATCCATCCATCCATCCATCCATCCATCCATCCATCCATCCATCCATCCATCCATCCATCCATCCATCCATCCATCCATCCATCCATCCAGCCATCCATCCATCCATCCATCCATCCATCCATCCATCCATCCATCCATCCATCCATCCATCCATCCATCCATCCATCCATCCATCCATCCATCCATCCATCCATCCATCCATCCATCCATCCTTCGATCGATCCATCCATCCATCCATCCATCCATCCATCCATCCATCCATCCATCCATCCATCCATCCATCCATCCATCCATCCATCCATCCATCCATCCATCCATCCATCCATCCATCCATCCATCCATCCATCCATCCATCCATCCATCCATCCATCCATCCATCCATCCATCCATCCATCCATCCATCCATCCATCCATCCATCCATCCATCCATCCATCCATCCATCCATCCATCCATCCATCCATCCATCCATCCATCACTCTTTCTCTCCATCGATCCATCCCTCGATCGATCCATCCATCCATCCATCCATCCATCCATCCATCCATCCATCCATCCATCCATCCATCCATCCATCCATCCATCCATCCATCCATCCATCCATCCATCCATCCATCCATCCATCCATCCATCCATCCATCCATCCATCCATCCATCTATCTATCCACCCACCTACTCATCCACCCACCCACTCATTCACTCAACAAGGGTGGCCATCACAGCATATAATAACAATAAAAAATGCTCTATAATAACAAACGCACCCTTCTTGGATTCTGAAAAACAAAGAATGAAACTGTTGTTGTTGTTGTTGCTCTTGTTATTGTTGTGACTCCGCTGTGAATTCTTTGCCATGAAACAATAAACCGAAACTCCGAGTGGAACGTTTATGAGATGGAGTGGATGGAGTGGATGGATGGATTGTACGACGGACGGACGGACGGACGGACGGACGGATGTATGGAAGCATGGATGGATGAATGGTTGGATGGACAGACGGACGGATGGATGGATGAATGGTTAGATTGATGGATGGACGGACGGACGGATGAATGTATTGATGGATGGATGACAAAGATACGAACTGACATTATGTCTTACATTATTTTCTGAATTAACCATGATTATAATTACATTTTCAGTTTTTGAAAACAAATTTCTAAAAAAAAATTGCTTATCTGAGTCTGCACACCATAAACATAAACACAAACATCGATAAATACTAAATAATAAATAATAAATCTTTTAAAATTATTAAACTCGTTTATTAAGATTATCGAATTTAAATTATTATTTCTTCGAAATAATTCTAAATAAATAAATATTTTAAACTCCAAACCAACAATTCTTCCAGCTCACCTTTACGTCCACAATCTCTGCTTCCACCCTCATCATGTAAAGCACGATCATCATCACCGCCATCATTCTCGCCGTAATTTCCGGTTGCGCAACCGAACGAAGAGATTGATTGATTTGATGAGGAAGGTGAGTCCGCCATCTTGCGTCCTTTTCGTTCCAGAATTATTTGACAACAAATCGTTGAATTCTTTGTAAATAAATAATAAATTAAAAATATTAAATAAATAATAAATATATTTAATTATCCAATTATTTCAAGTTAATTTAACAACTTTTAAATCTAAAAATCCCTTGCTTCCTTGTTTTTCCTACCTGAGCTGAGCGATAATCGGGATGGCAAAGAAATGGAATTTTTGCAGGCCATGTCTTTTTATACGAGGCCGTCAGAACGAGTTATGCCTTATCAGCCACTAGATGATGATGATGATGATGATGATGATGATGATGACGATGACGATGATGATGGTGATAAATACACATACTGTTTATTAAATACGGTTTTGAAATCAATTCATAAGTGCCTATCTCGCGATGATGATGATGATGAGGGTGGGGGTGGCGGCGATGATGATGATCGCATCTTTGTTCTGTTGGAACAAAAGGTGTGCCATGATACAGGTGATTGTCACATGATCTCGATTCAGGTGAGTTCGAGATGAGGTGGTTAGCGGGAGATTCTCAAGGACAAAGCATTCAATACGGTTTAACGTTCAAAGGTACTAGTAATACTAGTACTAATAATACTACTACTGCTAATAATAATAATAATTATTATTGTTATTATAATTATCATAACAATATAATAATAATAATAATAATAATAACAATAATAACAAAAATAATAATAACAAAAAGACATTACAAAAACAACATAATAAAGAAGTAATACAATATGTTGATGTCCTAATACTTCGTACTGATAATACTATAATAATATAATCATTTTGGCACCAAGTACAACACAACAGAAAGAAGTTGGTAACTTCTCAGCGGAGGAGATTAAGACAATTGCACTCTCTACAAGCAAATCTTAAATCCCCATCATCGTCGTCATCATCATCATCGTCGTCATCAAAATCATCATCATCATCATAATCGGTAGAACCATCATTGGCAGAACCAACAACAACATCTGAGGTGGTATTTTGTACCTGGTTGAAATTACAATCCCCTGTAGGGTTCCAATTCTCGAACAATGTTTTGCTGGTGCTGATGATAATGATAGTGATGATGATGATGATAGTGATGATGATGAGGAGGACGATGTTAGTGGCGATGATGACGCAGCATTCGCCACGAATAAACACACAATTAATTATTATTACTATCGTTACCAGCAGCAAGATAGTAATCGTTCTCATATAAAACCAACGATAACGATTCACCCATTCACACCCATTCACACCATTTCACTCCCCAATTTACTCATCGACTCACTTCCCCAGCCAAGTTCACCCACCCGACAATCAATGAAAGAAGTACCGCTAGCGACATCCGACGACCCATCTCGGTTCAGAAAATCGACGGAAGACAGGATTCGAACCGTCAGAGATCAGCGTCTTATCGGGCGGTTTCTTCGAGATAACATCTTTGGAGCGCACGAAAAAAAGGAACCCAACAGCTGACTGAAGATTACGACGACGACGACGACGATGGCGTGCACTCGCTGACACGACCTACATTCGAGAACTCACACCTGACCCAGTTGAGGAACGCGATACGCTTCAGTGACTCCAGGACGAGTTCCACTTCCACATAAAAAGTTGAACGTGGATGGAATCAATTTTGGACCACCACCTGGATCGATGGGTGCTGCGACAACAACAACAACTCGTGGATACACGGATGGATGTGCACTGGTAGGACAGAAAGATGGATGGATAGATCGCTGGATGGACGGATGGGTGGGTGGGTGGATGGATGGACGAAAGAGAGGGGTTGTTTGAATGAATGAGGTGTTGGATAGAGAGATAGTATATTGCACATAAAAAAAAAGAGAGATGCTGAGTCTGTTTGGAGAGGGTTGGTTGGATCACAATCAGGAGAGCATCCTTTACGATTCAAGAAGCAGTAATTCATGGTTGGATTTGTAAATTGTTTACAACAACCTGGATTCTGACCTGAG